>LVTN01000068.1:117046-194848 GCA_001649415.1 Musa itinerans | reverse complement strand
AAGTAGTTGCATTCCTTTTAAGTTTATTTTTGTTCTTTAATTTTTGTTTCATGAACTTTTTAAATTTCTTCGTGAGGAGTTCAAGTTCACCATCACTTGAGCTTATGCTCGAGTGGTCTTCTTTTGTTTGATGTATCAAATCCTTCATGTTCTTTGGAAGGTGGTTCTTAAGTTCATCATGTTCAACATATGTCATAAAACTTATTTCATATGTCTTTAAAGACCCTATTAGTTCTTCGAGTGGAAAATGGCTCAAATCCTTGGCCTCTTGTATGATCGTTACTTTAGAGTCCCAAGTTTTAGAAAGTGAGCGTAAAACTTTGTTGACAAGTTCAAAATTCAAAAAACATTTGCCAAGAGCTTTTAAATCATTGACGACATCCGTAAAACGAGTGTACATGTCAACAATGGTTTCGCTATGCTTCATTCGAAAAAGTTCAAAATCATGCAATAAAAGATTGACTCTAGACTCTTTAACTCTATTTGTGCCTTCATGTGTGATTTTGAGAATATGCTAAATATCAAAAGTTGTTTCGCACAAAGATACCCAATTGAATTCATTTTTATCTAAGGCGCAAAATAGGGCATTTATAGCCTTTGCATTTAGAGAAAAAATCTTCTTCTCTAAATCATTCCAATAGTTCATTGGAAGAGAAGACCTTTGAAAACCAAATTCGACTATATGCCATAAATTGAGATTCAATGAAAGCAAGAAAACTCTCATTCGAGTTTTTCAAAAGTATAGTCTGTCCTATTGAACAAGGGAGGATGAATGAGAGAGTGACCCTCTTGAAAGCCGAAAAGAGTCATTTCTCTTGGGTGTTAAACCAAATGAGAAAAACATGGCTCTGATACCAATTGTTAGGATTGGGGTTGGCACTAAGAGGGTGGGGTGAGTTAGTGCAGCGGTAAAATCACGTCAATTCAAAAAACCTTCATACGATAAAATCTGATTTCGACGAAAATTGTTTTGGAAATATCTTTAAATTGAAAGCATACGGAAGTGTAGTTGATGTAAAGCAAGGAAGGTAGTTTGCAGTTAAGATAAATAACAAAATAGAAATGTAAATTGATTTATAATGGTTCGATCGTCGTGACCTACATCCACTCCTCTGATTCCTCTTCCGTCGAGGCCACCGGCATCCACTATCGATCATCCTTTAATAGGCGAAGATCAACCTCCTTCTTACACCCCTCTTCTCCTTTTACCGGGTTTAGGAGACAACCCTTACAAGCACTCACTCCTCTCTCAAACTATTTTAACACTTAGACTAGAAGAGGAGGATTCTCACAAGAGTTTACAATAGCGTTTTTTCATCTTTAAATTCTCTGTGCTTATGTATATTAACCAAGGATGAGAGAGGTATTTATAGGCTTTAAGTTGATTCAAACTTGGAGCCTAAAAACATCTCATCCCGGTTTTCTTGGGTATGGACAGTACCACTGCCTGCGTTGGGCAGTAGCACTACTAGTGTCAGTTTGACACTGACACTAACACTGCGCTGGGCGGTACCACCGCCTGACACCCTACCAGGGGTGGTACTATTAGGATCAAGAGTGGCACTAAGAGGGGGGGTGAATTAGTGCAGCGGAAAACTTTTGTTATTTTAAAAAACTTGTTTCGATTAAAACCGATTCCGACGAGAATGGTTTTGATTCAATCTGTTTCGGAAAGAATTTGAACTTGAAGGCTTTTATGAAAGTGCAAGAGAAGACTAAGGTGATTTGTAGTAATGTAAATTGCACAAATGAAAAGCGTCGATTTCGTAAAGTCTTCGTACGATTAAAGCCGATCTCAGAAGGTGTTTACTTGAAAGCGTATGTAAACGTAGTTAAAGCACGGTAAGGAGGAGAGGCAGTTTGCTATAAAAGAAAGTTGCTCAAAGTAAATACAAACCGAGTTTTAGAGTGGTTCGGTCAATGCGACCTATATCCACTTTCAGATTCCTCCTCCGACGAGGTCACCGGTGTCCACTAAAGGCCTTCCTTCAATAAGCGAAGGCCAACCACCTTTTACAGCTTTTCTCCTTTTGCCGGGTCTAGGAGACAACCCTTACAAGTCTCACTCCTCTTTCTTGGATGGTTACAAGGCTAAGAGATGAAAGAGGAGAACTCTAACTTTTACAATACTTTAAGGCTCAAAAACTCAAGATTATGCCAATAGGTTTCGTTTTGTTTCATGCAGGAAAGGGTGGGGTTTTTATAGGCCCCAATGGCTTCAAAAATGGAGCCAAAAAGTGTCTAATCCCGGGTTTCCGAGGTCTTGACAGTACCACCATCATTACTAGGTGATACTACCACCTGACACCTAACATTGGGCGGTACTACTGCTCAATCTGGGCAGTACTACCGCTCAATCTAAGCGGTACGACCGCTTGGCAGATCTCGGAGACCGAGCTCTGGCGATACCACCGCCTGACAAGGGTGGTACCACTGCTGGCAGCATTAACTGCCGACGGTACCACCGCCTAACAGGGGCGGGACCACCACCGAGAATTCCTAAGAGATCGAGTCTCCCAAGTGGTGCCACCACCGGCCAGGAATTCAGGGTCCTGGTTGGGCCTTGAATCCGGCCCAAACTAGCCCAACTTCGGGCCCAATTGGCCCCTGATTAAGTTAATGGGATTATCTCCCAATCCTAACTTAATTTATACTCTAACTACGATAATTAATATATGATTACTACACTTCATGTTCTGGTGTGTCAATTGCTCTTCCGGCGAACATCCGACGAACTCTCGGCAATGCTCCGGCGAACTCCCGGCAAGCTCCCGGACTTTACGATGATTTTCTTGGCAAGTTCCGACGAGCTTCTATGCAAGCTCCTGGACTTTTCGGTTGGTTCCCAAGAGACTTCCGACGAACGTCTAGACTTCCGTCGAACTCTCGAACTCCTAATGAGATCTAGATCTTGACTCCGGCATAACACCTACTTTATGTCTTACTGCCATTGTAGTTAATCCTGCACATTTTCCTCAACATATAGATTAGATCAAACAAATTACAATTGACTTCATCATCAAAATCCGAAATTCAACAATCTCCCTCTTTTTGATGATGACAATCAATTGATGACGGAGTTAACCTTAACTCCCTCTATCTATATGTCGAGCTTCCGATGATCTTCCGGCGAACTTCCGACGATCTCTCAACAATGTTCCGGTGGACTCCCGGTAAGCTCTTGGACTTTGCGACGATCTTCTTGGCGAGTTTCGATGAGCTTCTTTGGTAAGCTTCTGGACTTCTCGGCATAACTTACGATGAACGTCCGGACTTCCGACGAACTCTCGAACTCCCAATGAAATCACGTCCTTGACTCTGGGACTTCATTTTGCTTTATGCCTTGCTATCGTAGTTAATTATGCATATGTAAAAACACATTTCGATTTAGACAATTAATACTAAGCATTAATTATGTTGTCTGGCATGTCATTGGTCTCTCGACGCTTCGTCCAATTCTTCGGCGCATCGTCCTCTCTTGCGGCCTATTGCCCAATCGGTCAGTTGACTCCACAACTCTGATATCCTTGGCGTAATATCTGCTCTTCTTAGCCTGATGCCCGAATCCATGGCTCGAAGCCTTCTGTCGATACGTCGACCGATCCACCAGCTCGACGTCCAATCTTCTGACATGTTTTCCTCCGGCACAACATGATTTTTCCTGCTTTAATTGTCTCATCCTGATCGAAGCATCCTGCGTCACTCAAAACGGAGATTAAAACATAAATACTTATCAATTAGTTTTATCATAAAAATCTGATATTCAACATAGGTTAGTATAAAAATATGTCCTTAGCTCGAAGGGTGAGGGGGTTATGTATAACTAAGTACTAACTTAATTGCCAAAGGGACTAACTTGGGAAACCCCTCTCAACCTCGATCCTTGTATAGGGACAAGTTTAGAGAAATCCCACTCTACCCCGAATGACTCTTCGCATACGGATCAAGGCCATGTCATGTTGATATAGATATCATTGATATTTGTCCCTAATATTACACAACCATCATATGTAGATGCTCAAGACTTTCATTCAATATAAAATTCAGTGTACGCATGGAAGACATGTCTCTATGATACCATGATATTTACTTCTTGAATTTATAGTTATTCTTATTATCATGTTGCTCATAGAACTCTCAATAGCTCCAATCATCCCTGTATGTGATTAAGTTACTCATAAGACATAACTCGTGTATTGAATTACCTAGAACTATTTCATTATAATTTGATGCATCATGTCGTCTCTTAGTAATATTTTCATTACACTTTTATCTTTGTATAGTAAATTTAGACTATAATCTCTATTGGTGTCACCTTTATCGATATATCACAAAGTTGTTACCATTTTTATTGTGGTCACTTTTTTAGATCTTCGTCGTCCCATACTTTGGGCCACTAACGGACAAAGCACAAATGACTCATCAACAATGATGATCGATGAGCAAAAGCTAAGGATAATATTATTTTTTTAAAAGTTAAAAGGTACTGAGGGCACTATTGAAAAGCAAAAAAAATTAAGGTTTTTAGAAATTTATTCTTAATATATTATATTAAAATTTTTAAGGATAATATATTATTTCCAAATATTGCAAGCATAAATATATAAAGAATTGATGCCCCCATAAGGATTAGGATGAAAATTCACTATTTGGTAATAAAATATTAGGAAATAATTAGGATATATAAACTAGAAATTTGCTTCAATACTTGCTAAACTCTGGTTATATTGCGCCACGTAGGACTATATTCCCCGTTTGCCTCACGTCGTAAATAATAGTAAAAGGCCGGTTCTTTTGTTTAACCCGATCGGGTTCAGTGACGCTTCTGTGCAGTCTATTAATATCCCCGGTGAGGGTCGAGCAAAAGCTTCCATCTTTAGATGTCTTACCTCTCCGCTTGACGAGACCCCTTCAGAGTCCAAACCCTAATGGCCCAAGAAATTCTCGACGAAACCCTGGTGCTTCCCGATGATCGGACCTCCGAACACGGCGAGCGATCGCCGTCTGACATTGTTGATCCCTCTCTCTCTCGTTCCCTTTCCTCCAGCCGCCTCAACGCCCGGGCCGCCGAATTCGTCCCCCGGGTGGCGCAGCCCCCCAGTCCTGTCCCGGCGCAGATCCACCACGGCCACGATCCGGTAGCCCACCAGGTGATGCACGTCTTCCACCAGGCGTCCCCCAGCCCCACGTACTTTGGTCCTGGGGCGAGTTCGTTCGAGTACTACGGAGGTGGACCCGCCGGCGGGTTTGGAGAACATGAGGGAGGTCACTCAGGTGTTGATCCCGATCAGAGTTATCCGGCAAGGGACGGGCTGTCGGAGGAAGTTACCCAAAAGATCACTAAGCAGGTGTGTGCCTTCCTGAAGATTTCGCTTAATTTCTCAGTTTTGACAGTGATTTGATGCATTAGGTATTTGAAGATAGTACTTTTGGAAAAAGAATAGGTTTATGACTTTTAGTAAAATGTGGACTTTTGTCACAAACCTTAGAAGAAGAAGTAATTGATGAAATGAAGCTTCCTTGATGTTTGTGAAAAATATATAATTTAGACTGTACCATGATCTGCCTGCGGAAAATGAATGAGACTTGAGCATAATGCCTTGTTATACTTATACTTATATCTACTTGTGACGTGTGTTACTCAAGCCATTTATTCATTCCATGGAATGTGATAATTGATTTTTGTTGCTTCTATGTCCTCTCATTTGCTAATGGTGAGAATGGATATATGAAAATGGTAATTGGTAGAAGGTCTACCTCTTGTAATTGGATGTGTACGATAGGAATTCTTTTTAGAGGGTTTCTTGTTGTCATTCTTTTGTTCAGATACTGAAATATAAACAGCCCTTGATCGCGTCCTCCTTTATTTCCCTGTTTAAACACCAAATCTCACGTATCCTGTGTATGGAGAAGTAGCATAATTGTACAAATATGTCTCTTGTGCCTCCTTCTGACTCTTTCATGGCGATGCATGTGAGGAGTCCATCTTTTGTTCCATGTGGTAATTATTGGCATTTAATGGTGAATTTGGTTTAATTGTCTTTGTCATCCTCAATCTAACATGTCATTGCAATTAGGTTGGGCTTTCTTTTATGTCTAGTCATAGAAAGAGACATTTTGTTTTTGGCTATTTGTGTTGTCTTTTGATGTTGTTGAGGTTTTAATACTCCACATAATTTTGCTTGATTAATTTCAGGCCACAAGTTTGGGTTGTATGTAAGTGACCTTGCTATTGTTTTTATAAATGATAATACGACCTTATAATTTCAAATATAACCTCAAGTGTTTGTTGTGTGCTAATTCTTAAGTCCAAGAAGCAGTTTGTTCCTTTGGTTGGAATTGGTATTTGAATCAAAATCAGAATGCACTAGAATCTGAATCCAAATGCTTGAATCCTATCGCAACATGGACTTGGAACTCGAATGATAGACCATGGTGGAGAAACAGAGGTCAGCAGTGGGAAGAAACTATAAAGAAAAAGGAAGGAGAATAACAAGGCCATCTAGCATAAAGTGAACTTTTTGTTTTTTTTAGAGATTCAGAATGACATTGCCACAGGATTCAGCCACCAGTCCTGTAATAGGATAATGCTACTTCCTTCTCAGTTCTCTCCTTAAGTTTTTGTAACCAAACAAGAGAAAGAGACTTTCTCTTATGTTCTCTTCACTTTTCTCCAGCATAGGTTGTAAATATTACAAAATATGGCCTGTTAAAAATGTAAAGCCAAAAGGTTTGATGTTAAGTAATTTTTGTGCCTTTTTTAAATATTAATACAAAATCAGGATGATCTGTTACTAACTTTTATCAACTCTTCGTGCCTTATTTGCAATAAGTTTTCTGCATCTAGTTTTCCTACTATAATTTCAAAACTGTTCATTTCCTACATTATCTTGTATTGTGTTCGCAAGGTATCTTGTCTCTTGTAACTTACTATTTTATCTTGGACAGGTCGAGTATTATTTCAGTGATGTGAACCTTGCTACAACTGAACACTTGATGAGGTTCATTAACAAAGATTCCGATGGATTTGGTAAAGATTTATCCATTGACCGTTCAGTTTTTTTCCTCTTTGGATTTATCCAAATCTAATAATTTTACATGTTTTTGAGTTATATCTTTTTCAACAAATTAAGATATTCAAAGGTGTTTGCATCAATGTCTTATAAAAGTAGAATGTCGAGGTTTATTAAGATGAACATGGACCTGAAATTATTGGTCATGCATATACATGATGAACAAAAATTCTATAAAGAGCATTGGAATTAGGGTTAACAAAAGTTTTATCGAGGTTAACCAAGAGTTAAGTAGGGCTGCCAGTTGAGCATGTTAGGAATTAGGGCTTCCAGTTGAGCGTGTTATTAGGTGGAATGTCAACCCCAACCCTAAATGACACCAACCAGGTTGCTCTCTTTGGGATCTAACCTGTATTGCTGCTCGGTATTCGAATTCCTTGATTATTTGTCATTAGGTTGTCGCTGGCGCAGTTCATTTTCCTATATGGAAGCTTTTTAAGGTTGAAGCTTATCTTAGTATACACTGACCTATTGGCATGAATGAGTTCCATGTGGTACTTGCTAAAATTTTTTAGTCTGACTTGGAGTCTTCCACACGTCCAAAAATGGGTATGCAAACATAGCTTGTTAGTTGTATGAACAATGTTGTAGGGTAAATGGACTCTTTGTGTGTTGCCTTGTTTATAATACTTTTAGTTATATGTCTTCCATGGACCTTACACCAAACAAGTCATATTAGATTGAAAAGCAAGTCCATTGGTTTGCAAGGACAGCGTCTTATATGGATGACAACAACTTGGTGTTGTTTCCTAGAAAGGGCAAATGAACCATCATAATTAGATTTGCTGTTTCATCATAAATGAATCGTTTTAATAGGTCACTGTAATTTTCAAAGTTGAAGTGATGGCCTTTCAGCATCTGTCACTATATTGGTACCCCTTTTAGCACTTTGCTTATCTTTTAGGACATGTTTCTTTCACTCCCTACGGCTTCCTGGAACTATGCTTCTGGATTTTAGGCCCATTTCTGGAGTGCCAAACACATGCCACTTTCACTTGAAGGATACTTTCAGTTGCCACTATGAGAAAAACAATGGTCCTCAGTTCAAGTGAGCAAAAGTGACTTGCCTTTAACAAACAACAATTTTCATCCTTTTTACTATTATAAACCTTCACTGCTATTTATTGATACAATTTTTCTATGAAAACACAATCCAAAGATAAGGGAAGTAGTTGCATGTTTTGTCATAATTCTTAAGTGCAATATGTGTAAGTATTGTGTTGAAGAAAGTGGTTTAAATATATATTGTAATCGAAACCCCCTAATTATTTGCATATGCCGCCCATATTATTATACCTTGAATAGGTTGAAACTCTCTGCAACCATTAAATGGTAACCAAGAGAAAATATCTTGCAGAATATTCCATCATCATCGATGACAAATTTATCCTTTGTTCTAAATCTGTATCTTTTCCTATTTTCATGATGTACCAAATCAAAATTTTTATTTCTGTTTTCCTTTCTCTCTATTCTTCCTTCTCCTCCTGTCATCAAGTCCACAATAAGTTCTTGAAATGTTGCAGCGACTGAAAAGATGATGCTTTCAAGTAAGTGAATCTTTTGTAATTTGAGAGACCTGACATGGTATTGATCAAGCTGCTTGGTTCTGGATCAAATCGATGTAGCAATGAATAATCACCCACCTCTCACCAATCTTTGTTACCTGAAGCTTGGTTTGCATTGGTATGTGGAGTGAAAATAGGAATCATAATTTACTAGTTTGGAACTTGATTCAACATGGGTGGACTTCTTTGGATTGCGTACCCAGGAGAATTGCATTCAACCGGTAAATGGGTTGCACTTTACATTTATATATACTAATATGTATCTAGGGCTTATTAGAATGTTGAATTTTTCATTCCAAATTGCCAATGCTCCATATACTGGTTATGTGATCACAGATTGGTATGCTGTTAGTGTTTTTTGGTAAAGTAGAGACAAATAGTACCAGGAATAGTTGCTTATGTCTATCTTCAAGGCGTGCTTTATAAGTCTCACCTAAGAGGGTGTCTCTCTTGTCAATTGGTTGCCACTTAGCGAGGGTATCTCTTACCTTCCTCAAAATAGGGAGTTTTGAGGACTATTTTGGTGAGTTCATTAATGGAGGAATCAACCTCTCAAAGCCTACATACTGTCCAAGTTTTGAGAGCTTAGTGCTTCAAGACCTGAAAGTCAGGGAGCTTGGCAGTGAATATTGGATCTCCCTGTGAAACTGATTGATAAACACATAAAGCAACTTGATCTTAAAGATTTCAGAAATTATTGGGTCTCACTAATTATTCATCATAAGAGATGTCAAGTCTCAATCTGCTTAAGCGGCCAATTTGGGAAGAAAGATGGCCAGAGAAATAAAAACGAAGAAAGGCTTCATCTAGTATTCTGTACAAGAGAAAGATAGACATTTTAATGAATTTCACAAATGGTAAGAATTTTATCAAAAACTCTAATTATGTTAAAAAAAAATATTATGCAATTATTTCTTTCCAATTACTATCTGTTACCTATTGGGGTTTGAGAGTTGTAGGTAGGGTAAAGGGTTGGATGTATACATGAGGGGTTTTAATAATGAAAGCATAAGATAGGGGTTATGTGCAGGAAATCCTAAATATTTCCTGTTCCTTTGTTGGATGGCAAACTTCTATTCCATATGAAGATGATTGTCTGACAGAATAATTACCAAGAACCTTTTATTGCATGGTGCTAAGGGTGAACACTAGTGTTTTCAGCAAGGTTACTTCTTTTGCAATATAAGTGACCAAAATTGACTCACAGAAAGTCTCTTTTCTTGCAAGGGTAAGTTTAGGTACATTGACCCTCCCCAGCCCCACAATCATGAGAGTGTCACACACTGGCCATCTACTGGCATTCTTTGAGTAGAAGAGTTCGACTGGAGAGAATCAGAACTACAAATCTCAAGCTCCACCTGCTTCTACGCACTATCATTTGTACAACTTATAGATTCCTCTTTGGAAGATAACATAGATAATTCATCAAAAGTAACATCTCTACTGATTATAAATTTTGGGGATTTGGGATCAGAACACCATAATCTGTATCCTTTCACCCCAGAAGCATACCCAAGGAAAATGCATGACGCTATATGGATTATAGTCTTGAAGCTGAACATGTCATATGTAACCAATTTGGGCTTTAACCCTTTATGGAAACATACAAAGATTGTGGGTGGTTCACAATGGTGCGTGCATGATTGACAACATCTGGAACCAACATTTGCCAATGGTTCATTTAACAGAAAATGTTTTTTATATTTCACTTGCATTTTAACTTGAGCAAAAAGCAACCTCATTCTTTTCCTGGTGGCAAAATAAAATTTGGCAATTAATAGACTGTAAAGATGGAACTGTAACAGCTCTAACTTGCAGGAGCAAGAGAGACATGTAGGCAAATATGTATTTTTACCAATGCCTGAGGAGTTCATTTACAGAGTACTGGTGCTTTGCTGGGAACATTGTTGTACTAGTTTGTACTAATTTATGGTGTCATTCTCTGCAATGCCCATATTTTGTGTTCTATTTTGTGGGATTGTAGGTCGAATGTAGAGAAAACATTTGCTTTGTATGTGGAAAGAGAGGTTGGTCCTTTAGAAGCCTTCCATGTGATCTAATGGCTACTATATTCATCCTAAAGGCCTAATACTCAAATATGTGTACCCTATGAAGAGTTTTGATATTTATATGGTGTCTCAAAGGTTTCAGAACCAATTTTGAGAATTGATTTTTGTTATAGCTTTTATGGGACCAAATGGAACAGATGCTTGGAGATTATACATCTTGTCTAATTTGCAGATTGACCTTGGGATATGATTGTAAATTATTTGTAGAAGTTATTTTCATTTGGAAAGACTGCACCTGTTGATGAATCCTGTAGTAGCTGTCAGTGACCTAAAGCTGGAACACCCGGCATCCCCTGAAAGTTGACATGGTTTATAGCTGAAGTTGAGCAATAGATATGTAGTTGTATTGTTTGGTAAATTATTATTTCACCTGGCACCTGAAAGGTATAATTTGTACATTGAGATGACACTTATAGTTTATATTTATAATATTTTATTTTGGAATCACCTAATTGGTGATCCAGTTGGAGAAAAAGAATCATGTGCTTTTTATCAAATTTTAAGCTGTAGCTTCATTGACTTGCCATGCAAATAGCAATCGATATTTTCAGCATCTTTTTTCAACATTTGGAAGATTGACCTGTGAGAAGAATTGGGAGATCAGATTGTAATAGAGATCGCCTAATCATCCTTTTTTTTTTTCCCCACTGTGCAGTGCCAATATCAGTTGTTGCAGGGTTTAAGAAAATTAGGGCCTTAGTCCACAACAATTCTCAGCTTGCTTTGGCACTCCGGACATCATCAAAACTGGTGGGATATGTTAACACACTTGAGTAATGCTCCTCATTTTAATTTATAATATGTTGAACCTCTTTTTTTTTTCTTTCTGGGGAACTGTATGTATACCATGACCGTGGCATAATTTGCAATGCATAATGCATCTCTAAATATGTTTTCTAGTCATAGATGTCATAGATATGATGGTACTTGCTTAGTCTTTTAGTGTACTAAATTGAGTTATTTACAGGTTGTAAGTGATGATGGTAAAAAAGTTGGGCGCCAACAGCCGTTTACAGAATCAGACATGGAAGAGTTGCAGGTGAGAGGTTCAACCAGACCTCTATTGATGTTATTTCAACATTTTATGTGGTCTTATTTTAATAACAGCTTTGTCCTTTTTTTCTTAGTCGCGCATTGTTGTGGCTGAAAATCTGCCTGAGGATCACTGCTATCAGAATCTTATGAAGATTTTCTCAGCTGTTGGCAGGTAGAGTATATTGTAATTTGTAAATATTATATGATTTTGAAATCTAAATGACTTAGGTGATGCTGTTCTGTAGTGTAAAGACAATTCGCACATGCTACCCACAGCCTCCCAATGGAACTGCTGCTGCAGTTAATAGACCAACAAAACTAGAAATGCTCTTTGGCAACAGAGTATGTATTTCTGTCAATTGTTTTATTTGTGTGGCTGGTAGATGCCATTTTTGAAATGTACGTTCTCATTATTATGCTGATTGCTTTTTAACATTTGCACAATTTTCATGGTCAGCTAACAATGTTTGCCTATCTATTTGAGTCTCATTTTTACGGTGAATTTCTCTTTCAAAGTTGGTTGTATTAAAAAATGGTCTTTTGCTCAACAACTAGATTTTTAGCTAGTTGATGTTTCTGAAAATTGAGAAAATGTTGTGTGTAAGATTGTACTATTGAGTTAATGGAAATTCGTGCACCTCTCTCCTGACACTTTAGTCCTCAGGGAACCTTATGTACATGTTAGCTTTACATAAATTGTGTTTTTGAACTATCTATAGCTTGCAAAGTTTCGTAGCACTTGTACATATGCAGATTATAATATGAATCCTTAATTATAGACTTTTCCTTTGTAGTTGCATGCGTTTGTGGTGTATGAGACTCTTGAAGATGCTGAAAAAGCAGTAAGTTTATTAGCCCCTTTTTTCGTAGGATTTTTGCATTTTCTAAGCTTTAATTATGCTGATGTATTGTTATCTGGGCACACAGGTAGCAGAACTGAATGATGAGAAGAACTGGAGAACTGGACTCAAACTTCGATTATTTCCTAAATTTGTGGTAAACATAATGTTTTTCATTTACTGTTGTGTACTGACTTGCATTATCACTCACAAATCTTAGTTTATAACTTAGTTTATAAATGTGCATGCACACCATGCTCTATACCTGTTGGGTATCTCATCTGTGTGCGAGTGTGCAACTAATTAAAAACGTAGATGGGTGTTGCTAGATTTCAATCAAAAGATGGGTCATATATATGTAGATATATTTTTCAATTTAATGTTTTCCCTTCTTTATGTAAGGTTTAGGATTGTAATTCTTGACTGGATGTCGTGCTTGGTTCTTGCATAAGTTTTGGGTTTCTAGATATAATGTGCATGACCTGATGATGCTTCTTTGTTTGATTTTATAGATCTTATCTAGTTGCTCCCGTTGAGCAAAAAGGAATACTAGACTGTATGAGAAGACTATATAATTTGTATTATCAAAATTTTATGTCCGTTCCTTACTTCATGAGTTGATAAGCTACATAAGCTAGTGAAGTGAAACTTTTTAAGTTACTAGCTGTAACTCATTTTCCCCATCTCCAATCCAGACAAAACATGGGCAAGCTCGAGGAAGAAGAGGGCACGAAGCTGATATTAATGGGGAAGAGGATGTCTGTACATCAACCCATTCGAATGAGAAGCAGGTTGAGGATACGTATCACCCGTCTGAAGTGTTGCATGAGCATGAGGTAAGAAAGCTTGCTCCTCTTTCAGACCATGACATGTTAAAGCTTTCTTCTCCAATAAAGATTCAGTTTATTTGATGCCTACCAGTTAGATAAATAACTGAATCAATATGCAAGAAATAAATCAGATAGACCAAAAACTAATCTTTCTCTATGGTAAATCATCAGTCTAGGATGGAGTTGTTTCAGGGCTGTTCAAATATGTTTGAGTTGATGGTTAGTAGTTGTAAACATGATTGAATATATGATACTTTGTTCAGAGTGAGGAGAGTTTCAATGACAAAGATGGAGCTCCAAGGCGAGGAAGAGGTCGGGGCCGAGGAGGGAGAGGACGAGGGCGTGGCCAGCCTTATAACAATAGCCGCGGTGGAGGGCATACGGTTGGCACTCCACCTTCTAGCTATGTGATTCATCCCGATCGTGAGCAACCTGCAGTAGTTCATAAGCAACCTCCTGGCCCTCGCATGCCAGATGGTACAAGAGGATTTACCATGGGTCGCGGGAAACCAGTGGTCCCCACAAGTACAGTCTAAATACCATTATTAGTATGGTTGTTCCTGGATGTGTGTTAATAGTGACCTTTATCAGCAAATCTGCTGCTTTTGGGTGTAACTGCTGATGATTTTGGGTTATTCATCCATCCATCCATCCATCCATCCGATCATCCATGTGTCCAGTATATTAGGGTGTCTCGAACCTAGTGTTGGGGCTCGTTTCCTTGTATTCGTTTTTTGGTCCTCTACATTTGATGGTGTGGTGAAAAGAAAGAAAATTGAATGTTGGTACTGGTGTTGAGAACAAATCATTGTACTGAAAGCTTCTTGTTCTAACTATATGCTAATAAAGCTTTAAAAGGCAGAAGGTTTGTCGATTGGCAGACACGATCTTCGATGGTGCTGTGTGATTATGGTTCTTACTGGCATTTCCTACAATAGAATATGCGATGTTGGTTAGAGTTATTTGAAGACCTGCGTGTTATAGATTTACATTTGTGCTGTTCGTGATGGTTCATGTATCAATCCAACCCACCCAAAATTCTATAACATGATTTTTGTCACCTGATGGGCTTTTTATCACTTGTAGTAGTCTGATAGAGGGGAAAATTATCCGATCATAGTTTGACATATCGACACACCCGAACAGGTGCTAGATTTGACGCTTCTGGAATCGATCATGTCCATCGGCTACGCCATCGGTCACCGTAGTGACTGAAATTGCCATATTCTAGAGACGATTTGATCACATCTCAAGTATTTGCCCCGCGACCCTGGCGAGGTTTGGTAGACCCCCCTATGCCTTGTGTTGGATGTACAGTCCTCCTCCCCTCCAACTTCGATCCCCATATGTCTGTTCGTGTCCATAACACATGAGCACGAGCTTCATATATATGTATATGAATTATGTGGAATAGTCATGTCTTCGACTCCCACAGCCACTGTGAAAACATGGAAAATTTTTCCCAAGCAGGATGGTCTCTCTGATTGAACTCTACTCTGACAATTCCTTCGAGTAGACATTTTCATGAGACTTTATTAAGAACATCGACACTAAGAAATGGCTCCTCATGGCATTGAATAGTCGGTCACTCACGGCTGTTCAATGATGTAACATATTAGGACTCGATGGCACTTAATGTCTTTATTAATTACATGTGGAATGAATCGAAGGAAACACTTTCACTCTCTCCTCAACTCCTTTTGGTCATCGAAATTGCTTAACAACTTTCAATCGTCTGATATTAATTTCTCAAAGCTTTTCTTGTTTTTCAAATTGGCTATGAACAAGGAAAAGAAATAACCAGCAAATACATAGTTTCAATTTTATCATTTTCATCCACCTGAGAGATGATTTTTTTTTCCTTCTCTTACTCAATATTCGTTCCTACAATGCCAACATAATACATGTATACATAGTTGACTTTAATTCATTCAATTGTTGGGGAGGAAAAAACAGATGAGACTCTCTCGGAAAATATTAATTAATCAGCAAATGCTACAGTTAAGTGTATTCTCAATGGTGTGTTCCTGATGCTTCAAGCAAGACAAATTTGACTTTAGAAGAGAAAGGGTAGAGAAGTAAACATTAGAATACATAACGAGTGTGGAAAAGATATATATATATATATATATATATATATATAAGACAAGGATAATAATCTTATATCAGTGATCCATCTGGTTATCATCTTTGGATCAACACCTCATAAGATGAGGTCCAAGTTTCAATGCTCAAATATTCCTCAAGTTACCAGGGGAAGCTGTGCTAAGTCAATATATGTAATTTCCAAAACAGAGCCCTCTGTTTTCTCTCAATATCATCAAAGCTGTTGACTCATGAACATTCCTTTTTTTTTTAAATTAAAAATCTCATATATATATATATATATATATAGTAAGATCAATGATGAATGCAAACGTCAACGATGCATTGTACAATCTGTATCCACAATTATAATTTTGTTCGGAACCCATTAAATCTATTCTTCATCATCATCCAATACAAGCCAAACTTTTCATGCTCCGAAATTTTGGTTGAATGAGCTGTCTTAAAATGTTGATCACACACTATGACCCTTAATACTTGATAAATGGGACTCATCAATACCATTATGAGACAAAATGACATCAAGTCTCAGGAATAGGTATCGAGATTGAGAAAAGGAGGGTAAATAGATGCTAATATGAGATCCTGGAGGAGCCTTTCCTATATATCAGAAATCAATTCATCTGCTGTGGTACATTGCAAATAGTGCTTGATTTCTTTGTTGCTCCCACAAACAACATGACCATAAGACACAAATCTAGTCTCTCAAGAACTGCGACAGCTCCGTTCACCAGAACTCCGGTGAACGTCGGGGGCCAGTCAGCTGGAGACGGCCTAAAGATACAATATATGGTAGCATACACTATCTGATGCAATGCCATGATTCAGAGGCAACTGGATGGGATCATAACTCCTGAGGCAGTCCCCTTCACATTCTTGCAGTAGGACAGGGACCGTTCGTCCTGGTAAGTGAGCTTGATATCCTGCAACTCGATTCCAGTGCACGGGTTGCTCGGGCTGCAGTCGAGCTTCACCGCCACCTGCGTCGCCGATGTGCCATGGACGTCGTTGAACTTCACCTGGCTAATCTTGATTCCTGAGCTCTGCAACATTGATGAGAGAAGAATGGTAATGAAGGTGACTGCGTTTTAGGTTCTGCAGCTGATGGTTCTAAGATTACCCGGCCGGGGCAGTTCACGGTGCCGGGGCAGTAGTTCTGGTCGACGACGATCGGGTTCTGGACGTCCTTCATGACGGCGTGCTCGAAGGTGACCCCCTTCACGAAGCCATTGCTCGGCTTCGCCCATGTCTTTATCCTCAACCCGTTCTGCGTCCCCGTGAACTCGACGGACCTCACCGTTATGTTCTGCACTCCGGCTTCCTGTGCTGCGCCGCCCAAGCTTCCGATGCTGCACACCACGAGAACAAGTTCGATTACCATGTTGGCGGACACCGATAATTTCGAGAAGCGTACGGATGTGAAGTTGAAGTTGCTGACCTGATGCCGTGGCCAGGGCCGCACTTGATATTCTCGATCCACACATCGGTGGAACCAGGCCCCATGGAGATGCAGTCGTCGCCGGTCCTCATGGTCGATCCGGTGATCGTGACGAAGCTAGACATCTGGATATGGATACCATCGGTGTTGGGGCTGTCGCCCGGTGCTGTGATGGTTGCACCGTGCAGTGTGATGCCACTGCTAGCGAAGATGGACATGTGGAAGAGCTCGCTGTTGACCAGCTTTATGCCACTCAACAAGAGGTTCTTCGACTGCCCAATAGTTAATGACTGCAGTAATTCGCGGCACGATCATTCATTAGCCTTCGTGTACTCTTCTTCTACTGGTAGCTTAAGAGTTTAGACTGTTACCGTGGCACCGTAGGGGCAGCTCCGGCGAGCGTTCTTGCAGGCCCAGAAGGCCTGTCCCCGCCCATCCAGCCGTCCGCCATAGATGGACAACCCTTCCACATACTTGATGGTAATCCACTGTGTGGAATCACTGTAACCAGCGGGAGCCATGAGGGTCCCCTTGATGAACATCCTCATCCCGGTGTTACTGCAGGGGCCGCTGAAGAGCGCCTGGCTTACCAGGAACCCGCCCGACGGAACGATGATCGTCGCCGGCTGGTTCGACCCGCAGGCGGCCGCCCATGCAGCGAGGAACGCCTTGGCCGCGTCGGTGCGCCCGTCCGGCTTGGCGCCAAAGTCCACCACGTTGTAGGCCGCCGTTGCCATGGTGGTGGTGAGGTAGGAGATGAGTAGCAGTGCGAGCAGAGAGCCGAAAGTTTGCGCCATGATGGAGAAGAGAGGGATGGAGGTGTTGCGGAGGATTGAGTTGGGAATGTCTTTATAGCGAGTGATCTCCGATAAGGGTTGACAAGACGGATTGGGAAGAGGAAAGAGGAGCACGCAGCGGGATCCGGTGATCATGTCTTTGCTCAGATTGCGGGTCGCCATAAACTATGGAGTCAATCAATGCGAAGGGGAAGGTCAAAGGTTGGACGAGCAGCAGCGCACAGTGTCGGGTAGCGGTTTTGGCCGTTATCATCGCATGGGAGTACTTAAATGCCTATTATTGAGTACTTAGTCGTGCATGCCGTACTAACTCGGCATGCACTTTGGCTCATCACAAAGCCACATCAATTGTTTCTGCATTTGATGCAATTCCATTATGATCCTCTCAGCTCATTTATATATATAGTTGGAGGAAGTGAAAGAAGAAAGTAAAGATCTCTGGATGCTGTGGAGAATCGGAAACTATGATTCGGATCCACGAAAGAGAATCAATCCAACATCAAGCTTACATGGATGATTTAAATCTACCATATATTCAAATGCGCACTGAGATGGTAATTAAGGCAAATCATGCAAATCAAAATCATCTTAATCGATTTCCTTCCTTGATCATCCACTGTAACCTTACAGATCTCTCAGCTCCATCGGATCCCTCGGGGATGATTAAGGGTTGCTTTAAGGCACAATGACCATAGTTCTTAAAAGAATAAGACTACAGCAGGGAGGTTATGGTGTCTTGGATTGGAATTTGCTATTATTTTAAGGTTCGATATATCAATCAGTGCTTAGATCTCAAGTTTGGCGGCTGCTTTGGTTAAGCAAAAGTAAAGGAGTGATCATGTGATGTACAGCAGCACCAAAATCCATGTACAGGAGAGTTGGCAACAGCATCATGCATGTCAGAGAAGCATTAATGTGATTGATATATAATATAACAGCAGCATCTGCATGCAAACCTCCTCATCCCAGCTAAACATGTTATGTTCTTATTCATTTAGATTGTAGCCCTTTCAAAAGCAAAGCAATTATGTCCTTATCATCTGTATTTCCACCTCCTGATTTGGCTGTCAAGAAGAGAGGGTTATCTTGCAGTTTAGATTATGTTCAATCCCTTTTCTTATTATGTGTGCCATGAGAAGACCTAAAAGAATTCCTTGCATCTCAACCACATAACTTGAAAGATGAAGAAGCTTTTCCATCAACAAAGTAAAACATCTTTTCTGTCAATTCCACTTTATAAGTTATCCACACATTGCTTCCTCATGGTTTTGTTGTTTCTTAATGGCAGAACACATGGGGATAGGCCTAAGAACATGGCACATTTCAACAATGGAGATTGCTTGAGTCTCTTTCTGCAGATACAGAGAAAGATGTGCACATTGCCTGAATGCTGCCTCCACTTGGTCGTTGCTTCAAAGAAAGGTAAGCCTTTATATGGACTAATTGAACACGTTAAAGCTTAATTTTATAATTCAAAAAAAATAAAAAATAATGTTGATTATATAATTCGTCTAAGTAATGATAGTATTACGTTCATACCAATTCAAATAGAATCATTAAAATCAAATCTTTTTTTTTTTCATTCGATTAGAATAAAATAGTTCGAATGATTCGGATCTACTTCATCAAACCAATTCAAAATTGATTAATCTGATTCAATTAACCGATTAATCGATTATAATCTTACATAATTTTAAATATATATTTTTTGATAATATTTATAAAAATTAAGCTTATATTATTTATAAAATTAGATATTTTGACCAATTTAATTGAATAGTTTGAATAGTGAACTCAATCGGATTGATATGTTTTAAATTAAAATCAATCTGCATCGATTAATCGAACAAAAAAATATATCCTGAACTAAAATCGTCTATAGTTCTTAAAATCAAATAACTGATGAATCGATTCGAACACTTTAATTTGGCTTGAATTAATTCAATTATAATCCAACAAGAATACCCTTAATTTTGGATAATAACTCTACAAGAAATCTGACATGAATATAAAAGAAACGGATCGAATAGCATACAAAACAGGAAAATAATACACGTAATGGTTTTGAAGCGTATCAGCCGGCCCAACCTGTTTAGGAATTTACAGTAGAAGATCCAACAAGGTGATATGATCTGCCGCCTGCAGCTTTATGTAGGCGTGGCTTGCGTCTCTCCGATCACAATGCAGGTAGATGAGGCATGTAAATCATCACATGTCCGGTCACCTGTATATTAGCTAGTCTTTATCCTCGTTGATTTGCTCATCTCTAGCATGAATAGTTAATCTCCAAGCATATACTGACAATTAAAGAGCTTCAAAATTATGGGCAGGTATACATGTGTAGTAAATTACAAGAATGTGTCTGTGAGAGAGAGAGAGAGAGAGAGAGAGAGAGAGAGAGAGAGAGAGAGAGAGAGAGCACTGAATGAAATATACATGCAGGCAGATTTCCAATTGTTGGAAACGTTGGATAGTAGAGACTTAATTAGTTGTGATCTACATGCATAAGAAAGATTGTCCGGAATTCGAGTTTGTGATACATGTAGTGACCTTATCAATAAGAATTCAGCAATCACCCATCGGTAGTTTGCTGAAGATTAATGGAAGGCTCAATTGTACCTGATAGGGAGGTCATATTTGCAGCAGCCTGAAGCTTCTGAAAGCTGAACAATTTGATGATTGCATATTCGAGCACAAAATAGTTCAGGTTTTTGAACATTGATCTTCATGCCAAAGATCTTATAGACATATTATAATTCATCCTTTACAGCATATAATGAAGAGAGAGAGAGAGAGAGAGAGAGATTCTAAAGAATGAATAGGTCAATCAACAAACCCCTAATCGCTGCATCAAGTACTGAGATGAGACTTCCTTAGCTATATGAAAGAGAAAAGAAGATAAGCAGACTTTGGAGTGGTAATACACTCTCTAATCCATTCAACAAACCAAAGAAAGCTCACAATGCAAAATATTACGAACAAAATTGTAAGGAGTCAAAGATCCTCATCAAATCTGTCTAAATAGTATATATATCTAAGAGATATACTATTGCGATGATAATGTTTAACTAGCTCATTAGTTCATATAATGCTATGATAATGCAAGAGATCTTTTTATTAAAGACTGAGGGTATCATAACTATTTTTTTGGGGAGTGGAGATACTTCAAATACCACCAAACCTCCTATACTTATGCATCATAATATGACATACCTACTAATACTTGGTAAAAAGAAAATTATCCCTTAGTTGATTTAGTTAGTCAGGACTCAATTTAAATTAAAATTTTATCTAATTTAAAATTGAAATTGAATCAGGCGATTTTGATCTCAGTTCAAGAACTATATTCCAAACTTAAACTATCATTTTTTTATTTTAAAAATACTTCTTCAATTAGTTATCTATTATAAATTCATCATTTATAAGGGGGATATTCAGATTTTTTTTTTTAATCCTAACAAGTTTAGAACTGATGATTTCGACTTTGGTTTTAGATATTAGAAACTTCAATTGAATCTCTGAATTTTAATTTAGTTTAATTCTAATTCTTAATTAGTTATGGGTCAACTCCAACGGATACAATTTATATTATTTATCTCGTATACATCCTTTCACGACCTCAAACATACAATATATGATTTTTTCTCAAATAAAATCAACCTCCGCAAATAAATACCTTTCGTAATGATGTTTGAGTTAAAAATCGAGGTGATCTAACCTATGTATGTCAACTACTCTTTATGTTCATATAAACGAAAAATTAATTGTATGCTCTTTTATCTCACAAATTGAGATAATTTACCTTTGGATCAAGATTGATAACTTTAATATAATATAATATGAATAATAATCTAGAAGTTATTTTTTTAGAAATTTAACAAAAAATTATCCATAATAATTTATGAAGCTTCTTATAAAAAACATATTTGTACCCAATAAGAGATCAGATCCAATTCTTGTTCTTCTTTAAAGTCCGTATGCATGACATCGAATATATGATCAATCAAACATCTTTTTTTATAGTTCAAGAACTATATTCTAAACATAAATTATAATTTTTTTTAAAAAAAAAAACATTTTTAATTAGTTATTTATTATAAATTCATTATTTATAGGGAGATATTCAGATTTTTTATAATTCTAACCGGTTTAGAACCGACAATTTCAATTTTGATTCTAGATTTTAGGAACTTGAATTGAATCTCTAGGATTGAATTTCAGTTTGGTTTGAAATCATCCGACTATTAAGCCACAGTTTGATTTCAATTCTTAATTAGTTGTGAGTCAACTCCAACAGATACAACTTAAAACAAATGTATTATTTATCTCCTATACATCCTGAAATCTTAATGGATTCACTCTATTGAGATTTGTTGCATCTATGCATTAACTGCAGAGACTCGTTAGATTACTACTAAGCATCTCTATCCATGATCTCAAATATATAATATATTGTGGATTTTTCCTCAAATAAAATCAATCTTTGTAAAAAAAGACTTCCCTAATAATGACCGAACTAAGAATCAAGGCGATCTAACAAGCAAAAAATTAATTCCATGTTGTTTTATCTTATAAATCAAGATAATTTACCTTTGGATCAAAATAGATATCTCTAATATAATAAAAAATGATAAAACAAACTTAAGATAAATAATAATCTAGAAGTTATCTATCTAGAAATTTAACGAAAACTTATCCACAGATTCGTAAGAAACATATTTGTACCCAATAAAAAATCCAATAATACCCTTGTTCTTCTTTTAAGTTCGTATGCATAATCGATCAAACATTTTTTTTTTATAGACCAAGAACTATATTCCAAACTTAAACTATCTTTTTTTTTATTCTTTTTTTAAAATACTTTTTAATTAGTTATTTATTATAAATTCATCATTTATAGGGAGATATTCAGATTTTTTTTATAATTCTAACCGGTTTAGAACCAATAATTTCAATTTTGGTTCTAGATATTAGGAACTTGAATTGAATCTCTAAGATTGGATTTCAGTTTGGTTTGAAATCATCAGACTATTGACCTAGTTCGATTCCAATTCTTAATTAGTTGTGGGTCAACTCCAATGGATATAACTTAAGACAAATGTATTATTTATCTCCCATATAACATGAAATCTTAGTACATTTGATATTCGCCGCATCTATGCATAACTGCATCTGACTCATTGGATTGCTATTAAGCATCTCCTTTCATGACCTCAAACATATAATATATTATGATTTTTTTTCTCAAATAAATCAACCTATGCAAATAAATGCCTTTCGTAATGTTGATTGGGCTAAGAATCGAGGTGATCTAACCTACATACGTTGACTACTCTTTTTGTTCATATAAGCAAAAATTAATTACATGTTTTTTTATCTCACAAATCAAGATAATTTACCTTTGGATCAAAATCGATAACTCTAATATAATATAATATAATATAATATAAACTTAAGAGGAACAATAATCTGGAAGTTATCTTGTCTAGAAATTTAACGAAAAGTTATCCACAATAATTTGTAGAGATTCTCATAACAAACATATTTGTGCTCAATAAGAGATCCAATAGAGCTTTTATTTTTCTTTTAAGTCCGTATGAATAATGGGGATTGCATGATTGGTCAAACACCTTTGTTTTATAACTCAAGAACTATATTCCAAACTTAAACTACCTTTTGTTTATTTATTTTTTATTTTTTTTATTTTAAAAATACCTTTTTAATTAATTATTTATTATAAATTCATCATTTATAGGGAGATATTCAGATTTTTTAATAATTCTAACCAGTTTAGAACTAACGGTTTTGATTTCAATTCTAGATATTAGGAACTTGAATCTCTATGATTGAATTTTAGTTTGGTTTAAAATCAACAGACTGTTAACCTATTTCAATTCTAATTCTTAATTAGTTGTGGGTCAACTCCTACATATATGCAACTAAAGACAAATGTATTATTTATCTCACATACATCCTGAAATCTCAATGGATTTGCTAGATTTGCTGCATCTATGCATTAACTGCAGAGACTCATTGGATTGCTACTAATCATCTCCTTCCACGACCTCAAATATACTCTATATATATATATATATATATATATAATCAAATAAAATCAACCTTTACAAATAAATACCTTCCTTAACGATGACTGGGCTAAGAATCGAGGTGATCTAACCTATGTACGTCAACTACTCTTTATGTTCATATAAATGAAAAATTACTTGTATGCTCTTTTACCTCACAAATCAAGATAATTTATCTTTGGATCAAGATCGATATCTCTAATATAATATAATATGAGACAAGGTTAAGAGGAATAATAATCTAGAAGTTATCTGTGTAGGAATTTAACAAAAAGTTATCCATAATAATTTATGGAGATTCTCATTAAAAAAACATAATTATTCCTAATAAGAGATCTAATCGAGCACTTATTCTTCATTTAAGTCTCTGTGCATAAATGGAATGCATGATCGATCGAGCACCTTTTTTTTCAGTTCAAGAACTATATTCCAAACTTAAACTACCTTTTTTTTATTTTTTTATTTTCAAATATTTTATTTTTAAAAATACTTCTTCAATTAGTTATTTATTATAAATTCATCATTTATAGGAGGATATTCATATTTTTTTATAATTCTAATTGGTTTAGAATCGATGATTTCAATTTTAATTCTAAATATGAGGAACTTCAATTGAATCTTTAGAATTGAAATTCTATTTAGTTTGAAATTATTGGAGTGTTGACCCAATTCGATTCCAATTCTTAATTAGTTGTGGATCAACTCCAATGGATATAACTTAAGACAAATGTATTATTTTTCTCCTATACATCCTAAAATCTCAATAGATTTGCTCCATTCAGATTTGCTGCATCTATGCATTAACTATAAAGATCTACTGGATTGCTACTAAGCATCTCCTTCCGCGACCTCAAATTATAATTTTTTCCTCAAATAAATGTCTTTCCTAATGATGACTGAGCTAAGAATCGAGGTGATCTAACCTACGTACATCAACTACTCTTTATATTCATATATAAGTGAAAAATTAATTGCATGCTCTTTTATCTCATATATCAAGATAATTTACCTTTGGATCAAGATTGATATCTCTTATATAATATAATATAATACAAACTTAGGAATAATAATCTATAAGTTATCTATTTAGAAATTTAATAAAAAGTTATCCATAATAATTTATGGAGATTCTCATAAGAAATGTATTTGTACTCATTAATGTTAAATCTTGATTTTGACGATGAAACTAATTGATAGTATTTATAATTTAATCTGTATTTTGAGTAATGCAGGATTAGCTTCGATCATGAAGAGATAATTAAAATTGGAAGAATCAATGTTGGCCGGAGTGGAATATGTCAGAAGATTGAACGTCGAGTCAGAGGATCGATCGATGTGTCGGCAGAAGGCTTCGTGCCATGACTTCGGGCATCGGGCCTAGAAGAGCGGACATTGCATCAAGGAGATCGGAGTTACGGAGGTCAACAAGCCGATTAGGCAAAATGCCGCAAAAGAGGATGATGCGTCAAAGGATTAGATGAAGCACTGATGAACCATGACATGCCGGACAACATGTGATTAATACTTTGTAATAATTGTCTAGATCGAAATAGTTTTAGTTGTAATTGAGTTGGTTTAAAATGTAATTAAGCCAACTTAATTAGGGGGTCAATTGAGCCTACGTTGGAGCTGTTTTGGACCAAGAAAAAGACCCATTTAGTAATCTAAAAGTTGGGTCGGGCGGTAGCACCCCTAGAGGCTCGGTCTTCAAGACAGTCTCCGAGATAGTGTCAGGCAGTGGTACAGCCTAGTGTCAGGCGGTGATACCACCAGATTGGGCGGTGGTATTGCCTAGTCTCACTGCTGCAGGTGGTGGTATCGCCCAGCATAGGTGGTGGTACTGCCAAAACCCGAGAAACCCGAGATGAGACCTTTTTTGGCTCTATTTTTAAAGTCATTTGGGGTCTATAAATACCCCAAATATTTCTGCTTGGAAAATGCATGAAATTGAGTTGAAAAATGGGGAAAGAATCCTTGTGAAAAAATTAGAAACTCTCTTAGGATTTATAGTCACATACTCCTAGAGTTAGAAGTTTTCTAAAGGAAGAGTAGGGTCTAAAAGAGAGGTGTAAAGGTCCTCTCCTAAGCTTGTGAAAAGGAGAAAGAGTTATAAGGGTAGTTGATCTTCACCCATTGAAAGAATATCGGTAGTGAAAACCGATGGCCTCGAGTAAAGAGGAATCGGGAGTGGATGTAGGTTACGATGACCGAACCACTATAAAACTTGGTTTGTATTTTTTTTATACTTTTCATTTATATTAAAAACTAATTTACTTGCTTATTACTTTCACTATGCTTACAAACACACTTTCAAGTCAAGCATATTTTCGATACGAGCTATTATCGAATGAGATTTTTGAATTGTTACGGTTTTTACATAAGCACTAATTCCCCCTGCCCCTCTTAGTATCGACTTGATCCTAATAGTTTGTATCAAAGCTAGGCTACTCTCAATTTGGTTTAAAATCCAAGAGAGATGGCTTTTGTCGGCAATCAAAAGGGTAATTCTATCACACATCCTCCCATGTTCAATGGAACGAATTACAAAAAAACTAGAATGAAGATTTTCTTAATTTCTATGGATTTCGAGTTATGAAATATCATTAAAAATAGATTTTAAAAATCTTCTCTTCCAACGAATGGAATGACTTGAAGAAGAAGACTTTCTCTTTGAATGCCAAAATTATAAATGCTTTGTTTTGTGCTTTGGATAAAAATGAATTCAATCGAGTTTTTATTTACGAAACGGCTTATGAGTTTTGGCACACACTTAAAATCGCACACGAAGGCACTAGTAGAGTTAAAGAGTCAAAAGTAAATATTTTGATGCATGATTTTGAATTGTTTCGAATGAAGCCAAGCGAAAGTATTGTTGACACACCCGTTTTACGGATGTCATCAATAGTTTGAAAGCACTTGGTAAAAGTTTTTTGAATCTTAAACTTATTAATAAAATTTTACATTCTCTTCCTAAAAATTAGGATCCGAAAGTAACTGCAATACAAAAAGTGAAAGACTTGAATAATTTTTCGCTCAAAGAACTATTGGGTCTTTGATGACCTATGAAATGACTTATATTGAATACGATGAACATGAGAATTACCTTCTAAAGAATATGAAGAATTTGACACTTCGAACAATAGAATACCACTTGAGTGATAACTCAAGTGATGATAATGACTTTAAACTTCCCCCTATAAAATTTAAAAAGTTCATGAAACAACAATTAAAGAATAAAAATAAACTTAAAAAAGGACAAAACAACTTATTACGAATGCAATCGGCCGGGGCATTTCAAAAGTGAATATTCACAACTAAAGAAGAATGTGCTCGTACAAAAAAAGAAGAATACACTCAAGGCGATAGTGGAGGATGAAACGAGTGCATTCCAAGACGAGAATGTGAACTACGCTTTGGTGGCTTTCGACAATGAGGTAAGTGAGTCAACCAAAACCCCTTTATTTTACTATGAAATTACTTGATGTTTTTAATGAGTTATTTTTTAATTAGTATATAAAATATTAAAAAAAATAAAAGAGGGATAATGCTTCTCTTTCTAGTGATTTTAATTTTTTTTAAAAAAAAATAATTAATGAGCATGACTATTGCATGTTAATTCCTTGCACTAAGTATGAAAAGTTAGATTCACTTAAGAAGGAAAATGTATTACTACAACAAATAATAACAAAAGAAAGACTATTTGAATTAGAATAATTATTAATAAATTATATATTTTGTTTGAAGATGTTTTAATTGATCATGATGATTTTTCATGATGATGCTTGTTTTAGCTTAGAAAACAATGATATGCTTGTATGAAATCAATTACATAGAGGAATGCATTATTTTTCTTGAAAATGACTTTATCCCCAAAAATTTATTAAAATTTTCAACAAGAGATCCTAAGAGATTAATAAATCTATTTATGTCATTTTGAATTTCTTGAAAGTGATTTTGATAATTTTAATTATTTAAATTTGAATGAGTTTTTACGTGATTTTGATTCCTCGAAATTATAACTTGAAATCTTTTATGAATCAAGATATCTTATTATGTATTCTTGAAGAGATTTTTTTATGAATCATGATTTTTTGAATTATAACTTAAGATTTTTTTTAATATATAAATCATCTTAGAGATTTCTTATCGTGCTGCAGCATAAATCATATCTTATTAAGATTTTTTTTTTAATATATAAATCACACGATCTCTCTATTGAATCCTTTCTCTCGAGTGAAAATGGACCTTCCAGCACTCTGCCATACCGGCATAAGGTTCCTTTACGTGTCTTCGTCTACGGCGAACCCCGGCTGCATCCTCCTCGCAAGTCATGAACACAACATCCATATTTGGAGGCCAGGAGACAAGTGTTGGACCGTCGAACACAGTATCTTTGTCAAATATTTCAAGTCAGTCGTCAGTTTTCAGGGGAGGTTCTATGCGTTACATTGCCAGAGCGGGCACTTACTGAGTTTTCAGATGCTTCCTCTTCGGGTTGTACGTGCCACCTCCCATCGATAGGTTTCAAGCATACGACGGAGACATGTTCCTGGTTGAGTCTCAGGGAAAATGTATCGTTGGTCTGCATTCGTAAACCCTGGCATGTCGGCCTGTTCCGACTCGATCTGAGAACAAGGCTTGGATCGAGATCGACAGCCAGGATGATCAAGCACTGTTCCTAAATGATGATCATATGATCTCGGTTTCGGCTCCTGAAGTGGAGTGTCGTGGTAACTATATATACTCTACCGATGCATGATCAAATTACGCGGCCCACGTTTACCACATAGAGAATCGTAGCATCTGAAGCGTCGTGAGAATGGGTGAGCAACGTCGCCGTCCTCGCAAGCACCGGCTGTGGATCACCCCAAGTTTGAGTTGAAAGGAAATAGAACTGTGAATTTGATTTTAGTCTTGTTTTTTCGTTTCTCACAGAAACTTCATCTCTAGTATATGGTAGAGATTCTGATGTTTGCAAATACGTGCAACCATTGTCATGTGAATATATAAATGACAAGTTAATGAAAATGCAACTCATGTACAGTGTACATGTAAGATACAGGTTATTGAATTTTATACTATTTTTTTCTGAGTGCGTTTCGGAAATTATCTTCTTTTTTTTTTTTTGCTTTTTAGACACTAAATATGAAATTGCTAAGGCATTTCTGTTCTGCATTCAACGCAAATTGGGTTGGATGGTGCGATGCATATATCTTAGTTGCTTTGAACCATTCAAGTGGCTTATGGCTGGAATATGGGATTAGTTTATTATCTATGGTAAGATGATTGCATGCCTATATTTAAGAAATAAATAATAAAAATAAGATTTGAATCTAAAATCTTACGATTTATTATCAAACTCTCTACCAACTAAGGTAGCTAATAGTTTTTAGATTCTTTATTTCTGAACTAACCATATTACTGATCAATGCGAGTTCAGATCTTTCTCTATCACTTGTTCTTTCTTGCATGGTGGTTGGCCAAGTCAAATTGGCGTTGACATTGTTGCGTTAACAATGGTGGTACCCAAGTCAAACTGGCGTTAACAGTGCTGCATTAACAACGATCCAACTACCACAATAATGTAAGATCAAGTCTGATTTCATCGTGCTCAACGGTATCAGCATTAGCATCAAAACTTTTCCGAGAATTGATGAGCCATTCTAGGACAATGTTGACGCAAAGAGACTAATGTGTCAAAACGCCAAGTGCTGAAGTGTGTTTGGAGAACCTTAATTGTTTTAGTTTATCTTTCAGATTTGCATCATATTTTTTCTCTGGGTTTTGGAAATTGTTGCTTTCTTTTCTTTTTAAGCCATTATCAGACTGTAAAAAATACATATAACTGCTGTTCATGGCCCATGCATTTTTGTACCAGCTTCAGGATTAATAATAATTAATTTGTTTTAACATGATAGCTGAATTTATTTGTACCTCAAGCACTCTAATATCCTGCTTGATCCATATGGTCTTTCTTTTTCTTGCTTTCTCCTTTTTTGCAGAGATATATATGGCTCCAAAGAGGGAGGAAAGCCAACGTTAGGTTAGGAAAAGATAGACAAGATGCCATCGTCGTTAAGAATTGATATCTGCAAATGACATGAAGAAACATTAGCGCCTTTGAATGACTAGATTGGATTTTATGAAAAGCAATGCACCTGTAGTCAAAACAAAATGAACAGTAGCCTCAAGATATGTTTAAATAGTTGCATTCTGCTTAATAAAACGGGAAAACAGTCGGGATGAGACTGGTCACATTTAGGAGCATAGAGAAAGATGTGTAGATAAATGAACATGAGTTTATATCTTCGTGCATGAACAATACAGTAAGATGTATACTCGATCCAACACATAGGACTGCAGTGGCTAGTTCTCGGAATCGACAGTGCTCTTGCATAGCCTCACCTCTTAATTCTTTGATCACCGAATTGTTTCCCGGTTTGACTTTTGTGGCAGTGAGATGAGAATTTTAATGCACCTGAAGAATGAAGTTTTCAATTTTAATGTCACAGATTGTCTGCCCTGCATTTATTTCCGAGTAGAGTTTGTGTCAAAGGGTCAATAACACCAGATGTTGGAGCCGGTGGGCGAGGTGTGCCAGCACCACCTGTAACGAAGTCGTCCGTGCTAAACGCACAGATCCGATCCCACTGTACCTCCGCTAAAGATTAAGCTAAGGATTTCAAGTAACATTTACAACAGTTAAATAGCAAGGACTAAACGAAGAATGATGTATCAAGGATACGTGATGTCTTCCACATATCTGTAATGCTGACTCCAGACTCTGATAGAAGCCAGTAATCAGCATCAGTCTGCAAAATAGAAACAATCATCTTCATAAAAGCAGATTCGTTCAACTCAAACATGCACTTACGGGCTATAAGAACAAAGCTGCTAATGGCTTGCTTATCTTACTCTTTTAACAGGTACAATCAATAAAGATATAGGGGACTACCAAAATATAGAAGAGTCCGATCATTCAGACATCAGAGGTGAGTTCCATATGGTGGGTGGACATTGACTTAAATCTCCATTATAAGCTGTCCCTCACAGGTATAACTTATATTAATTGGGTTAAGGTTTGTATACTCGGTAGCTGAACTTACGTCAACATCACAAGGAACAATCTTCATCATACCACCACCAGCATCCTGTGAGGAACTTATGTTGGGGCATGCCCTCTGACAATCTTGATCCTTAAATTCCGTTTCCTTTCTTCTGCTCTCTTCTGTGGCAATTGCCAACATGGAGTTCTCAACAGTCTGTGAATCTGCCATAGGATTGAGCCTCAAAGGTGTCTCAATACTGTTCATCTCCTCAAATTTCTCCTCAAATTGACTAGCAACAAGGAAAAACAAGACAAAGGGATAAACAAAAAGCACAAAGAGAAGAGCATAATTCAAGTACTTGTCCGTCAAGCCTAATGTTCAAAGTGACAACTGAAAAGGCATTATTACCTAACAAGGTAAACATCTATTGGACCCATTGTGCTTCTTAGGACAATTCTGTATCTCCTCTGTGGATATTCACCAGCCTGCATGTGGAGGAAGAATTTCTAGCTAATTTATGAAATAAAAAACTGAAACAACTTGGTCCAAAACTTAGCCGCTTTGCACCTCATCAGGATCTGGAACTTCCAGTGTAGTACCATGAGGTGCCTTTATTGCTATAAGTGTTTCATTCTGCATACAAGAGGCCCGAATATCAGGTAATGTTACTCATAACAGAGTAGCAGACAATATATATTTGCCACATTCTAAGGATACAAGGAAACAGAGAAAAACCTGAAAACAAGGAAGACCTTTGATGTCATCTTCAGTCACATAAAGCCACCTGAATCCACAAATGTTGTAGAAGATGGTTAGCTACATATGTAGGATGTAAATGCACAAAAAAAAAGCACTTACCTCTGGTTTCTTTCATCTTCAGAAAACACCCTTAATCTTTCTTGTATTTTGCTGTGAAATACAATTCAGAATATTTGGTAAGATATTTCACATCAATAGTTTATCAGGCCTACTAAATCCAACCTGATACGGTCATCCAATCCATGCTCTTGCAATGCAAGTTTTTTAATTTCTGCCTGAAGAGAATACAAATAAGAGAATCCAGATGAGCTCATTTTCAAAATCTAGACTCAGTTTAGACATAGACCGAGAGGAGTGGATTTTGTTTACGGCAAGGAAAAAACATGTCTGGCACCTGTAGTACTGAAAGATCGTCATCAACCTCCCCTGGCCTCGCATTATCTAATCCCCTGTCGTGCAATGATCTATGAGTGATGTACCATGTAAATTGTTCCTCATATTGGGAGAAGCCAAGATCATTTCATTAAGAAAAAAAAAAGAGAGAGTAAATTTCCAAGAGGAAACAGATGAATTACTTCCAACAGACTTTGTTCTTGAGTTTCTTTTCTATCAGTCCAATCCCTTCAAGGACATTAGTGATGTCATATATCCGCCTCTTTTGCACCTAGACAATAGCATTACTCTAACTTGTGTCTCTAAGTACAGATAAACATAAAGAGTTATTTAAAATAGTAGTAATCCGTAATACCTCAAGTGTTTCTGCAGCATTATTCAAATCAAGGATGCCATCTTGTGCTTGTTTAAGCAAATTGATAAACCTTTTAGTCAAGAGTCCTGAAAATGTAGTTGCAAAATGCAATATGTCAGAAACAAAAGCAGAAAGAATTCCAAATTAATCACTTAAGCTTCAAGCTTTTCCAGACAGAATTCAAATTAACCATGACTTTGTTCACCTAGAGAACTATCGTAACGACAAGTACCAACAGGAGTGAGAACATTGCCCAAGGCTGAACCTGCAGGGATCCAAATCATAGAGATTAAACCAAGATCTTTAATTGGAAATATCATTGTCATAGCTTGATGGTCTGACTAGTCTAAGAACAACATTAACTTCTTAACCAGTTACCAGATAGGTTTATGTATAATAGTAACAGCATTAATATGTTTTTATGGTATTTAACTGATGAATCTACTCACCAACATTTGACATAGGGGTCTGAGGTCCAGACTTATTGTACTTTGCTACCTTGGATCTGCCATTTGTTTTTCCTCCCTTTCCTGTTACTGGTGTGAGAAGAGGATTATTAGCTCCAGCATAACCAGGACTAGTCTTCAACTCGCTTGACACTGCAGCCTCATTATCCTTGTTTTCAGGCTTCTGCTTTGACTAAAATGTGAAATATCATTCAACTAGAGTCGCAACTTCAAAAATAAAAAATATTTATAGCCTATAGACATCTTATCGAATTTGATGGCAAAAAATCTCATAATATAATTAGGTTCCACCATAGGTGACAACTCACAAACATTAATATTGAGATTTCTTACATAATAATGCAAAGGACAAACACAAATTTATTTCAAAACAATAAGCATGATATTCTCTCCCTCAGCACAGATGGTGCAGTTAAGTGCCTGCAATTATAATTATTGAATTACAGAATTCTGTTATAAGAAGCAAGTCCTTGCAATTGGGGCCTCCTATATTTCTCCTTAAATATATTCTGCACAATGGTCAGAATGTCATATCTTTCCTGGAACTAAAAACAAGATTTCTTGCTTGACTAATATAAACACAGAGTCTAAAACTTTATAGGATTTCTATAAGAACTTCAGTACAACCTAGTTCTTTACCACAGGCACAATAGGCAAAAAGAGATGAACCACTAAAACCAACCGATCAAGTTTCTATACCCAAAACTACTAGAGACATCTTCTAATCTAGAAATCCTATCCAGAACAAATATTACTTCCACAATCTTAAAATTTGGTTGAACAAAGAATTCTCTCAAACAAAATTTAAAATGTTTAAGCATAACTTTATAGTTATACATTATAACATCCTTCTCCGCATGTGAACTGATTCTAAAGTTCAAGTCAAATGACCTTGAATCCCTACACTACTCAAATCAAGAGTAAACTTTATGTCAGATTGTTTATTTCAAGCCACTCTTGCTGGAGTGTTTAATATCAAGCCATGGTACTACGGTAATTACTAAACCAGAGCAGCCTCACTTTTAGCTAAACTTGAATGTGGCTTCCTTTTATGCTATATCTAATTAAACCTACTCCATCTCAGGAAAAAAAGAAGCCTATTCCTACCCATACGTAAACAGTCAAAATAACAGTAGACTCTAAAACAAGTGAATAATATCTACAAGTGATTCTTCTGGAAGATGAAACAGGATGCCGTCAGCTGTCCATTTATTTTACCAAAGTAGGATAAACAGGACTTCTTAAGTAGATTCTAGGGACATTATACATTTAAGAATGAAGTTAATGTATAGGATATAGCTCTCATTTCAAGGGTTTCTCCAATTCGAGAAGATAACACTTCCAACCATAGAACGAGAGTGAAGAAAGCAAGTAATTACTCAATTGATTAAAAAAAAATCAGATTCTAAGAGCTATTGTGAAGGAAAACTTATCATTTTTTGGCAATCTCATCAACCTGCAAAATCCCATCTAAATAATCCTTTAAAATTCTCAAAAGGAACTTGTCTAACCTACAAAATAACCATAATAAAACTCTTATACACCAATTAGACCCGATTAGACTCACTATGATCATTCTGTATCACATGATAGAATTCTTGGCTTTTAACCAAATTTCATGCATGCATGACCTTTCTCTTTGGCAAAAATTCAAAGGCACATGTTTTTGCAAAATGTTCAATTTCATCAAACTGCTTGTACATTGATTTAGAGGAATTTTATGGTTAAAAAAAATCACATTAACCATGAAGCTATTAGAACTAATAATAAATTCAACAGGTAAATAAAAGGTGCGGCTTGATAATTACAAACCAAGGTAGTACGTTAAGTAGGAGATGAATTGGATTGCCAATTCAAAGTACACACCAAAATCTTGGTAGCATCTAGAAGAAACTTTCTCCAGGCCAAAATGAGATAATAGGACCATGTCACAATAACATATTATTGCAAGGTCATGAACACACAAGATTAAAGCAATTCTTTTGGCAATACAATATACTCTCTGCGGTTTGATCTCCCTTAATCCTCTCCAAGAGAATTTACTTCTGATATCTAAGCATCCATATGTTTAAAACCTTTGTAACAAAGTTAATCCCTAATTGAATAGACTAAGAAAAGTAGTGTCAAGGCATATGCATTTTGTGGTTATATGTTTTCTGGCTCATTGTTCAGTGAAAGAGACTTCTAACTTCTGCTGTCACTAGCAATTCTATGGTTGATGAACAATATATCTGAACAATCCCCATAAACTGCCCTAAGAAATCACATATACCATCTTAGCAGTGCATGATATAATTTTAACAATATTGAAAAATGAGAATGAAAATAGTAACTTTGCATTTCGATATGACTTACAACCTCTCAGCAAACACTAAAGGTTGCCTCAATCATTATTACATCCTATCACAATTTCATAAAGAGAATCCATAAGGATGCATACAGTTCTTCACCTTGTAGGTCCCTTTAAGCATGTGAGCAATTCGTTATACAGATCAATCATACATTCATGAACTGAAGCAATATTGTGAGCAATTCATTATATAATTTCGTTGTACATCAACAACTTGAAGCAGACATTGGTACCATGTTTTGCTTGTAGTTTCCTCTGGAAGCTTCAGAGTTTGTCTCTTTTTACTCTTTAAGTTCCATAAAAGCATCAACTAGAGATAAATTGCAGTTGTAGACAATACTTTGTAACACAGCTTATATTTGGGATTTCACAGAATCTTAAAATAAAAGTATAAGCATGGAAGCACAAAATGTTAGACAGTAGATGTTGCATATCGCTGCATGAGATGGCTAAATTTCTCAGCTTTGGTCAGTAGTAAATGGAGACTCCAAATTTAACACTGCAACGTATCTTTCGCAAACATTTATTTATATCAAAAATGTAAACTAGTAAAGAAATTTAGATCTACGAGGTCATGCTTCCTATGAACAAAAAATGTCGTCTCTAACTTCTTAAAAATTAAAATCCAAATAAATAAGCAAATCGTTTAAGTCTATACAAAACAAGGTGAGGCGCAAGATAATTGACATGCAATCGGGTGAAATGTCTCAGTTCGTCGAGCACAAATCAAACGAAATAACAAAATCCCAGCGGGAACTCACGGGGGATTTAATGACCAGGGCATCGACCATCTCGTTGCCGGCGATCGGCCGCCCATGGGGCGCAGGGAAGCTGTGGTACTCGTCCGGGGTAACAAAAGGCGGCCTCGCCGAGGAGAACAGCAAGCGCCGCCGCTGCTTCGGCTGTTGGAGGATCGGTGTTGACGCCTGTGCGGAGCGGCTCCCAGCAGCTCGGCCGCCCGACATCAAACGGGCACCCGCAAAATGACCCCAAAAACAAAACAGAAACCCCGCAGACCACCGATCTCCAGGCTAACACACCCAGATCGTCCACCGATACAGAACCCGTGGCATATGCCTCGTTCCTAGTCGGATTCCGGCAGGGGGAAAGCGGCGGGAGATCGGCGGCCGGGGGCCGATCGAGGCAGGGGTTCAGATCAGAGATGTGGGATCTCCGGATCGAGGTGGACGAGGAAGAGGGAAGAGGGCGTGCGCCGGGGGGGTTGGGGTGTGGGGGGTCAAAAAGGCGCAGAGAAGAAAACGAGGGAAGGGAGGGAAATTATAGTGTTCCGAGTTGAGAAGGATATGGCGCGACCACCCCCTTCCCCTCTATTAAGAATTCCCTTTTTTATATTTATTTCATTTTTCTTACTGATATTGGTTGATTTTTTTCCTGCCACACGGGGAAAAAAAAGGCATCCGTTCGATCTCCTTGCTCAGTCGCTTTGTACATCAAATGGATGGCTGCGATGTAATATTAAACACTGATGTGTTATTGGAATATTTTGCTCAGTCGCTTTGTACATCAAATGGATGGCTGCGATGTAATATTAAACACTGATGTGTTATTGGAATATTTTGCTCAGTCGCTTTGTACATCGAAAAACGCCTTCCATTTTTCTGTTTTTAACGTCGTGTTATTGGAATATTCGTCCGAGGCGTGGAGATGAGTCGTTCGAGTCGGCGACGCGCGCGCTCTCGGTGACCCAACTCGTCCCGATCTTTTCGATTCAACGCGGAAACCCTAAGGAGGGAAGAAGGCGGTGGGATCCACTCCACAGGGAGACGGGTCCGTCCAGGCCCCGACCATCCGATGTGATGTCTCCCCAAGCTCGGAAGAATCTAGACGGTCCACGTCACCAATGGAGACGTGCAGGTCATGTAGAGGATCCCGGTTCGTGGGATGGGTTAGTTTCGGCGGGCCCGAGCAGCTTCTCGAGCCCTGCTTTCCGGTACGTTGTGGGGGTAACATCTTTTGGCGCGATGGTTGCGACGTGTGACGTCACTGTTTGGTTTGGTTCGGGCATGTGGTGGGGTCCCAATTATTGAGAATGAAACCTTACCCTATTTACCTACCTGTCTTGTGATTGATGGGAGTTTTGGGTTTGAATCGAGGTGGTTACAGCTCGATTATTGACAATTGTTGCCCGATTTGCCCACCTGTCTCAAGATTGGAGGCAGTGTTGGTCCCATGCCAGACGGCATTGATTACCGGCCATTCCCCGTAGCGCTCAACTTCTCTTTCCATCGTGCATTTAACGTTTCCACTTTCATTCACCGCTCTCTATAAAAAAAAATACTACACACATGTCATTCGAAGAAATAACAATACTTACGCTTCAATCAAGGGATTATATACAACAAGTAATAACAGTGTTAATTATAAAAATAAATGAAGAAAATTAAGGAATTTTTTATGATTGACAAAAGAAATTAAAATGGAAATTCTTGTTTTTATACTCTCACACGCTCTGTTATTTCACGATCGCCTGCAAGCTCTTAAGTTCTCTTTCAATCTCCTATGGTTAAATTACGTGATCTATTTAATCAAATAACATATATGATAAATATGGTTGGATTCTAAATTATTTACCAACATAAAGGATGTTCAATTATACTAGTATTTCTTTAAGTGACGTCGAGAGTAGAGATTTTCCTAATTATCATTCTAGATCTTTTGCTCCATCTTATAAAAAAGGATATGATGGATGAAATAATTAGTTATTGAAATATTATAGATCTTCTTTCATCTCCCCTTTGGTTGTAACTCATCGCTGGTCTTGTGAAGGATAGAAATATTGAATCTCGGATTTTGATAATGAAATCAATTGGTGAATTAATTGTCTAATCCATGTATTGAGATAAGTGATATATGACTAACTACGATCGTAAGAAAGGCAAAACGATCAAAGAAGAATCAAAGTTGGGCTGGAGTCAATGATCGTGCATCGGGCCGGATGAATCGGGAGATACATTGAAGGATCGGACAATGTAGTGAAAGATCATTGGAAGTTCGTCGGGAGTTCATCGAAAGCTCGTCGGGAGTTCATCGAAAGTTCGGTTGAACAATTCACATGCCGAACAACTTAGATTGCTTGTATTTTAATTGTTTTAGTGTTACTATCATAGTTATGACTTAAGATTGAGTTAGTTTTGAGAGAAATCCTACTAACTCAATTAGGGACCAATTAGACCCTTAACAGGGTTAAATTGGATAGTTGGATGACCCATTCAGCCACTTTGTGCTATGTTAGGTGATGGCACCACCCAGACTAGGCGGTGGAATTGCTTGAGACTCAGCCTCCCATGTGGTTTGGGTAGTGGTACCGCTCAAACTAAGCGGTGGTACCATCGACAATTAATGCTGCAAGCGATGGTATTGTCGGCAGTTAATGCTGTATGCGATGGTACCACTAGAGCTCAATCTCCGAGACCCTATCAAGCGATAGTACCATCAAACTGAGCGATGGTATCGCCCAATGTCAGTCTGCATGCAGTGGTACCACCCAATAATGGCAGTGGTACCATTAGTACCCCAGAAACTAGGAATGAGATACTTTTTGACTCCATTTTTGAAGTCATTGGGGCCTATAAATATCACATTCTTTCCTGCATGAAAGAGCACCAAAAGTGTGAACAAAAGTCTTAAAATTTTGAGGTGTGAAAGTATTAAAAAAGTACTAAGTGTCCTCTTTTTTCTTTAGTTTTATAATTAATCTAAGAGATGTATAAGGCTTGTAAAAGGTTGTCTCCTAAACCTGTAAAAAGGAAAAAGAGTTGTAAGAGGATGGTTGGTCTTCGCTCATTAAAGAAAGATTGTTAGTGGACACCGATGACCTCAACGGAGGAGGAATCAGGAGTTGATATAGGTCACGACGACTAAACCACTATAAATTTGGTGTGCACTCTCTTTTTGCTCTTCATTACTATTGTTCTATGTTTTAACTGCTTATTACATTTACTTCAACTAAAACACACTTTTGATATCATTCTGGATACAAGTTTCATCGAATCAAGTTTTTTAAAATCATTGAAGTTTTTCGAATTGACGAAGTTTTTATCGTAAGCACTAATTCACCCCCCCTCCCTCCCCTCTTAGTGCCAACTTGATCCTAACAAGGAAGATAGGAGAAGGTAAATCTAATTCTTCTTGTAAATCAACATAGGTATAACTTTCAGATCTAACAATGGTAAACTTATAGATTAGATAAAGACTTTATAAATGACATCGTAGGTACGTATCGTAAATTTAATCTATCATTATTTGATTTTAGTTTATAGTATTAAGGTTTTTCACATAATAGTAGCATATTACGATTTTTATGTTGATAATTAGTATCATAGTCATATTTTGAAATCAAATACTATAGATCATAAAAGTATTTTAGATTTATTTTATATTTAGATCTATTTATTAACACCCTTTGCTTGCGAAATAATGTTATTTGAATTTTATTTATAATAATTGAATGATTTATTTGTGTTATTAATCTGTATTCTATCTAGTTCATCTTGTCGCTTGCTTGTAGGTGATGCAAGGTTCCTTGAGTTTGATCAATGGACTACTATCAACAACTTGCTATCGATGATAATATAGTTGAGAGTGGCAACCTTCAATGGTCGCTAGCCCAATTATGGATAATAACTTTCGAACATAACGAAAGCACTGTAAATTGCAACAGTCAACAACGACGACATGCATGGCTGCATATGTGTAGTAGTCTTGCAACAAGCGACCTACCTTGGTTGCAAGCGATTGTAGCAATGCCACTACATATGGCGGCTACGACGACTATAGTGTTGCGATTACAATAGCTTACGTGATTATAGTAGTGTCATGATTACAGTAGTTGCAACAATATTATTGCCAACAACGGTTGTAGCATTGCTACTGGTGCTAGTCATAGGTGCCCAGCAAGTCAATCACGTGAGTAATGGCACGTGTGACTTGACACGCAGTCATTTTGCTTATTATATTTTGGTATTTTATCACTTTATATTGATTATTGCATATATGCATATATATATATATATATACTTTATAACTATTGTATATATGTATATATATATTGTGACGTCCTTGGATTTGTGTAATAGAAATCAGATTGTGATGAGATTATGATAATGAGACTGATTCGCCTTTAAACACATATCCTAAATAATCCCGGTCATAGGTTACTCGAGAGGGACATCAAGATAACCGAACAGACTGGAGTGTTGTATACTCATCCATATGATGGATGCAGTTGGTCTCACAGCTGCTCGTGTGAGGACACTATAGATATAATACAGGTGCTCATTAGGGAATGAGTTCACTGATTGATCCGCTTACGGAATACTGGATGGTTGATGATGTCTTATTGTCATACAGCGATTCCGTAGTCCCAATGGTGTATCTGGTCCTTATACTTAAGATACCAATGATGTCCTTTATGAGTGCTCCACTCTTTGATACCGGATTTATAGGTTTGGATGTCCCAGATCTAGCACAGTTGGTCTTTAGGAGTGATAGTCAACCTTACGAGGGCTATTGAGTGTCGATAAAGGATCATCCACTCTCGGTGTCATAAGAGAAATGTCTCATATGTTCTTGCTCAGACAAATCCCTAACTAGGGTCATTCGAATTGAGAGATAAAGAGTTATTAGAGTGAGACTCAAGTAGAAACCGTATGGGTCTAATATCACCATGCCCGATATATGGTCTCTGAGATATTAGTGTTGGGCTGACAACCCATAGTGGGTTCAGCCCATGGTGGGCTTTAATAGCTCATAGCCTACCACATCTAAAACCTAACCCTAAATTATATTAAAGGGGGGTGTGGTGGTTACGAAAAAGAGGCAGCAACAAGGGTGAAAATTGCTGCAGCAACTTGATTCAAAAAGGAGGAGAAAAAGGTAGAAAAACAAGAGAAAGAAATGGAAGAAAATAAGGACAACGCAGAGAGACTGTTCTCAATCATCCAATAGTATTTTCATCTCAGGTTAGATCAGATCTACAGTATATTCTTGCTGTGATTACTTTGGGAGAATTTAGATATTGTATACAGTGACGTGACCCTTGTATCTCAGTTATTCTCTTGTGATTGTTGCTAAGGTTTTGAGCAAGAGATTGAGATTTGTATATTCATTATTCTTATAGTGGATTATCTCTAGTTTGCCTCGTGGTTTTTACCCTTTACATTAGAGGGGTTTTCCACGTAAATCTCGGTGTTATATTTTATTGTGATTCTATTTAATTCCATTGCGTGTTATGGTCTGCTAGTATTTGTTCATATACAAAAGTTTATTTCTCTTTATATCTCATCAATTAGATGGATGAGGGACTATAGGTACACGGTAATTGAGGACAGACGAGTCTAATGAATTGGATTCCCTTGTAACATTTGGGGACTACGGCGTAGTGGCATAGTACGTCCGTAGTCAATGAGTCGAGTGAATTATTATGGAGATAATAATTCATTGAGCCAGAAGGAGTTCTGACAGGTATGACTCACGGCCAGCTCGATATTGGGCCTAGAGAGTCATACACATATGGTATGCATTGTGATGAGTATATGTTCGGATATGAGATATCCATTGGAGCCCCTATCTTATTGGATATCCAATAAGCCCCTAAATTATTGGATCATATGGATGAGATCCAATAAGAGCCCATAAAAGATTATTGGATAGAGATCCACTAATATAAAAGGCTTGGGTAGTTGGATGGAGATCTAATACCCAATAGGGGAGGATCTATTATTGTTAAGTTGACAAGAGACCTCTATAAATAAGAGGGATTCAGTGGTTCATAGGCTAGAGTCTTTTGTTTTTCTCTCCTATTCTCCTCCCCCTCTCCACCGTAGAGCAGACCTGGAGTTTTGTGGAGCGTCGTCGCAGCCCTATTGTGTGGATCACCACTAGAGAGGAGGGCGCTTGACCTCATTCACCCTCTCATAGAGATCTGCAAGGATTTAGAGATATACGATCTCCTTAAGTAATACAATCTTTACTATATGCAGTTTTAAGTTTTGTGGATTTTTGTGCATCAATCTTCGCACGACGACGAACAAATTTTTGGAGAATTGGGGATTTTGTTTTCTGTTCTTTCGCTGCGCATGTGATGTCTCCCCCAAGATTTCCCAACAATTGTGACGACGATTGTTGGCCATAATCAACATCAACCAGACATCAAAGGGCAATGGTTGCACCATGCAAAAGCATGGGTATAGCCGCACTCCCGACAACCCTCATCGTCATCGTTAATCGATGCCTATGCATAGCCGCATGTGGGCATGGAGGCATAACACCGCATGATGACCAAAGAGGTCACCAATTGATAGTATAAGGACGATCGCTACTATTAATTCCAATCTATATCTTTTGATATTTTTGTCCTTTAGAACTTATATAATTCTATTCTAAATCCTAACTAAATTATAGCTTTACCCTAAGAAATTAAATTTTCTAACTAGTATCCTTAATTATAAAATTAACTAATTTAATTTATTTTAATCAAATATTTTGGTTGGAATTAATTATGACTGAATTTTGACTGCTTGATTGGATTTAGATTCGATCAATCAAGTTTTAATTGAATTCAAAAAAAGTTAAATTATAATTTTGATTAATTTTAATTTTGTGTGTCTAATTGGACGTATAGTTAGCCCAAATTTATGAGCCTAATTTGGTTAGCCCTGTTAGGATCGAGAGTCCGAGATCGGCATTAAGAGAGGGGGGTGAATTAGTGCAGTGGTAAAAACTATGTCGGTTCTAAAAACCTTCGTACGATAGAATCAGTTTCGACGAAAACCTGTTCGTAAAGATCTTAACTTGAAACTCGTTCGTAAATTAATTAAAGGCAGTAAGCAATTAAATAGATTTGTAGTTAAAGTAAATTGCTCAAGACATAAACGCAAACCAGATTTTTATAGTGATTCGGTTGTCGTGACCTACATCCACTATGCTGATTCTTCTTCCGTTAAGGCCACCGGCATTCACTATGGGTCTTCCTTCAATAGGCGAAGACCAACTACCTTTTACAACTCAATTCTCCTTTTACCGGGTTTAGGAGATAACCCTTACACCCCCACTCACTCCTCTCTCAAACTATTCTAACACTTAGAACTTTAAGAGGAGCTCACACAAGATTGCAGTAGCCTTTCTATCCTTTTTTACTCTCAATACTTGTGTGCTTTAACCAGAGATGAGAGGGGTATTTATAGGCTTCAAGTTGATTCAAACTTAGAGCCTAAAACTTTCCCATCCCGAGTTTCCCGGGCACGGGCGGTACCACCGCCCAGAGTTAGTCTGACGCTAACATTGCCCTAGGCGGTACCACCGCCTGGGGGCCAGTGCTAGGCGGTACCACCACCCAGACTGGCGGTACCACCGCCTAGCACCCTGCTAAGGGTGGTACAACCGCCCAGACTAACGGTACCACTACCTAACACAGTCTCGAAGATTGTGTCACGACGGAGAGAATTCTTGGGGCACTGTTTGGGCTTCTTATTGGGCTTGACATAATTCTTACATGGGCCTAGCTGGCCCTTAATTGGGTTGGCCCAAATCCAAGCCCAATTATATGCTAACTATGAAATCCTAAGACATTTGCTAAGCTAAACAAGTCTCTATGTCTATTCTTCCGGCAAACTTTCGACGATCTCTCGGCAATGTTCCGGCGGACTCCCGGCAAGCTCCTAGACTTTACGATGATCTTCTTGGCGAGTTCAGACGAGCTTCTTAGCAAGCTCTGTGACTTCTCGGCTGGTTCCGCCAGAACTTCCGACGAACATCCGGACTTCCGAAGAAATCTCGAACTCCCAACGATGTCGCGTCCTTGACTCCGGGACTTTATTTTGCTTTATATCTTGCTATCGTAGTTAATCCTACACATGTAAAACACACTTCGATCTAGACAATTAATACTAAGCAATAATCATGTTGTCCGGCATATCATTGGTCCCTTGACGCTTCGTCCGATTCTTCGGTGCATCATCCTCTCCTGCGGCCTATTGCCCAATCGGCCAGTTGACTCCGCAACTCTGATATCCTTGGCACAATGTCCGCTCTTCTTGGCTCGATGCCCGAAGCCTTCTGTTGATACGTCGACCGTTCCTCCAGCCTGACGTCCAATCTTCTGACATGTTTTCCTCCGGCACAACATGATTCTTCTTGCTTTAATTGTCTCATCCTGATCGAAGAATCCTGCGTCACTCAAAACATAGATTAAAACATAAACACTTATCGATTGATTTCATCATCAAAATACGAGATTCAATAGGCCTAATTTTGGACTTATCCAATTAAATATGATTGACTAGTCTAATTTAGGATTTTATGTGTAATTAAAATATATAAATTATGATTTTTTTATGATTCTTTCATATTACATATTGATAAAATTTTTCAAGTGATAATTAAAATTGTAAATTATTCTTGGATATTTATTTAGTTACTCACATGCATATGTTTGAAATTATAAAATAATATTTATTTTTCATATAAAGGCATGATTTATGATTACAATTATCATATGAGTTTTTTTTACACTGATTAATATTTGATAATTATTATAGTTATTATTTTTATTATTTTTAAATATTTTGGTATAAATTAGATTGAAGAAATTTAGTAAATATTATTTGTAACTCATATCCATATGTTTTATTTGATTGGTAGCTATCAAAATAGTTTGGCATGATAGACTTATGAAATATGAATTATAATAAATATTTATTATTTATAAAATATTTTAAATTATATTATTATATTATTATATTAGTCTTGTAGCCATCAAAATAGTCTTAGCTAATAACTTATAAAATTATATTAAAAAATTAGTCTCAGATAGTATTAAAGAAGATAATATTCATAATAACACTCATAAGTAGGAGATTTAATAATTACAAAAGAGAATCTAATTCAAATAATTATGTGATGGGATAGCATAATACTATTTTATAAAAATGATATCAGTCCTTCATAAATAATTTTAAGTAAACACTAGATACATCAATATTTCACCCAAAGGTAAACTAGAGATAATATTAATATTTTAATATTATTTAAAAAAATAAAAAAATATTAGTATTATATTATTTATTAAAATGGTACTTTGCAATTAAAGTCATATAAATGTGTCTATATTCTTGAGATTAAATTATTATAAATGACCTAAGCATATATAATTTATTTTAGACGTGTTAGACTGTTATCAAACTAGTTAAAAGAATAATAGACATAACTACTCAAAGTTCTATAAAATAAATAATTGAGATATTAATGAAAGAACTAACTACAATTCAGTATGATGATATTTGAGAAATTTAATATTATATCCTTAATTAGTTGACAAAGCAATAAGCTCAAGAATATTGGGCATGAATGTAATTTAGTTCTTTCTTATATAATTTATTTTTAATTTTATTTTTTTTAGTTTGGCTCGTTTAAAATTTACTATAATAAAATTAAGGATAAGTGCAACTTAAATAAGTTGACTAGTATATGTGTTTAGAAAGAATTAAGATTAAAATAGTAAATACTCACAATATTCTAAGTACTACTTAAGGAGTGGGTAACAATAAAAGAAATTTAAAATTTAAATCACTCGAGTTTTTAAATACTATATAAACATATAAAAGAAAAATATTTAGTAGTAAAGTATGACTTTTGTGGTAAGAAAAGTCATGTGAAGAAGGACTATAAAGTTTTGGTTCAAAAGGAAAAGGTATAAATTTGACTTCTGTATGTTTTGAATCAAACAGTATATAATTCTTTTTCTAATACTTGATGAATTGATTTTGATATTTCAACTTATGTAACCAATAATATGGATTCAATATGAAAATCAGAAGAGTATAAAATATTCATCGTTACACGGAATCATCTTAAAGTAAAAATGATATTAGTCATTATTCCTTAAATCATTAAAAAAATTGATAAGGGCGAATAATAAAATAACATTAATAAACTCTCACTTAATGTTGATATCGTCACTAATAATCATATAGAACAATCATAATTGATAGATTTGAGAATATCTCAAAGAAAAAGGAGACTTGCTATTTTTATTTTTATATGGTATATCTATAAGAATAATATTATAACATAAGAATCAAAAGGATCTCTTATTATTTTCATAAGTTATGAAAAGTAATAATCCTGAAAAATTATTATATGATAAAAGAAGAGTTGAAATTAATAAACCATAATAGTGTTTGAGAACTTATCGAGTTGCTCAATAATTATAGAAAAGTCTGTTATATAAATATAACTCATAGGGTAACATCGAACAATACAAAAGTCAAACTTGTGATCAAATTTTTTACTCATAAAGAATGCATCGATCATAACGAGATATTTTCTCTAGTTTTTAAATGAACTAGTTAAGAATTATCATGATATTAGTGGTTCATTCTGATTTTGAGTTACATCATATAGATGTGAAAACAAGTTTTTTAAATAAGGATCTAGATTTTTATGAATAAACCTAAATGAGTGACAGAGAAAATAAAAATATATAAAATTTGATATGTAAATTTAGAAAATCTATTTATGACCTTAAATAAGCCTTTAAATAATAATATATAAAGTTTCTTAATACTATTACTTTTTTATATTTAAAAAAATATTATTGATCATTTTCTAATCTAAAGATCAATGAGAGCTAATTTATTATACTGATCCATATGTGAATAATATTTAGTTGCTAGTAGTACGCTTAGTTTATTATACCAAATAAAAAAAATTCTCACTTAGAATTTTAAGATGACTGATATGAATGAGGTATTTATGTTATTGACATTATAATATTTAATGATATATCTTAAAATTTATTATGACTATCTCAAAAAGAATATATTAATCGAGTATTAAAAAAAATTAGTATATAACTTTATTAAGCAAATAATAAAAGTAAAAAAAAAATTAATCAAAACAAGTATTTTTAAAGTGACTTAGAAAATAATCAGATAAAAAAAATATTCATAATGAATGCATAGTTAGAAGTATATTACATACTCAAGCTTAGACCAAATGTACTAAAGAATAAAACACTAAGAGACTATAAAGAAAGTAATAAGATACACAGAAGGGACAAAAGATTATATACTCACATATATGAAATTAGATTGGCTTGAATTGATAGTATTTTTGTAAATTATCTTGATAATAGAAGGTTCACTTTACGTTTTATATATATTAGTTGAAGAGATAATTTATAGGATAAAAAATAAAGTAATGCATTATTATATTATCAACTAGAAGCTAATTTTGTGATATGCTTTGATGCCACCAATCAAGCCTTATGATTATAAAATTTTATCTCAGGGCTTGGTGTGGTCAGATTCAATTGCTAAGTGACTAAAGATACCTAATGACATATCATAGTATTTTTTTATCTAAAAATATCAAGTACTCTTATATTTATATGCATTTAGTATAAAGTATTTGATGGTAAAAAAAAGAGTTTAGAATAATTAATATCAATTAATAATTTGAGTTCTACTGTATTAATTGTGATACAATCACTTATGACCTATAGTCTTAAAGTACGAATATGTTTTTATAATTAAGTTTATGAACAATCCATAAAAGATATGATCATACATTTGAGTGTATATTATAATTTGTTAAATCTTGGATTTTGATGATGAAACCAATTGATAGAGTTTATGATCTAATATGCATTTAAGTGACGCAGGGTTAGCTTCGATCATGAAGAGACAATTAAAACAGGAAGAATCAATGTTGGGCCGTAATGGAACATGTTAGAAGATTGGACATCGAGCTCGAGGATAGGTCGACGTATTGGCAAAAGGCTTCATGCCATGAGTTCGGGCATTATGCCTAGAAGAGCGAACATTGTGCCAAAGAGATCGGAGTTGCAGAGGTTAACATGCCGATTGGGTAAAAGACCACAAAATATGACGATGCATCGAAAGATTGGATGAAGTATCAATGAACCAATGACATGTTAGACAACATGTGGTTAATGCTTTGTAATAATTGTCTAGATCGAAGTAGTTTTAGTTCTAATTGGATTAGTTTAGAATGTAATTATGCCAACTCAATTAGGGGCCAATTGGGGCTATGTTGAGGCTGTTTTGGGCCAAGAGAAAGGCTCATTCAGTAACCCAAAAGTTGAGTCAAGCGATGGCATCGTTGTTCCATGCGATGGCATCACTAGAGACTTAGTCTCCAAAACACAAACTCTGAGACAGTATCAGGCGGTGGTACCGCCCAAACGGTGGTATTGCCTAGTATTAGTGTGTTAGGCTGTGGTACCACCAGACCGAGAGGTGGTACCACCCATTGTCAGTGCTGTAGGCGGTAATATCGCCCAGCATAGGCAGTGGTACCGCCAGGACTGGGAAACTCGGGATGAGACTTTTTTTGGCTCCATATTTGAAGTCATTTGGGGTCTATAAATACCCCAGCTATTCCTACATGGAACAACACGAATTAAAGCGGAAAGGGGTTGTTATTCTAGGTTGTAAAATTGCTAAGTGTCCTCCTCCTCCCTTTCTAGTTTTGAGATCATTCAAAAGAGGTGTGAGGCTTGTAAGGGTTGTCTCATAAACCCGTGAAAAGGAGAAAGAGTTGTAAGAGGGTAGTTAGTCTTCACCCATTGAAGGAAGACCGGTAGTGGAAGCCAGTAGCCTCGAGTGAAAAGGAATCAAAAGTGAATGTAGGTCACGACGACCGAACCACTATAAATCGGTTTGTATTTCTGATTTGTTATTTACCTTTATTGCAAACTGTTTTACTTCCTCGTTACTTTAGCTGCACACTCTTACGAACGTTTTCAAAGTTAAACAATCCTTGATACGATTTTTATCATTCGAAGATTTTCGACTTGATGTAATTTTTACGTATGCACTAATTCACCTCCCCCCCTCTTAGTGCCAACTCGATCCTAACATAATTAACATTCTTATTTATATAATTAAAGTTATTTATTTCTATCATCCTATTCACATTTGTAATAGTTGAATGTACTTATAGGATTGTCTTGAGAAGACAAATTACAAGGGTTATTTTAAACTATATTAGAAAGGGCTAACAATGTTATAGTACACAAAATGAAATATGATATTAATGACATACAACCACTATGACTCGCATAAGTAATCAAACTTAATGTATTATTATGTTTATTAGATTTATTAACTTATTTTATAAAATTCGTGCATACATGTAAAATATTTTTAAAATATTTTAAAATTTAATTAAGTAAAATTATTTTTAAATAAACTTTTATTTTATTTATTTTAATTTTAATTTTTTATATCTTACTAATTAATGGATAAAGTGGAAGAAAGTAAGATTATGTGACTTTATTTAATTAAATAAAATATATTATATATATGATTAGATTTTGATTACGATTATCAACTAATAGAAAGATTATAGATTTTTTTTATTTCCTAATTATCATCCTAAACCCTCTCTTTAGCTTATAAAATGATTAGATCTCCTTAGGAAAACAACTAAGAGAAAATAACCATTTATTGAGAGATATCTTCTTTCATCGCCCCGTTGTGCCTAATCCATCACCCATAACGATCTTGTAAAGGATAGGAAGAAAAAAAATATGAGTCTAATTCTCTTTGTATATCAATATCCCGATAACGACGATGCGTCTATATATTAGATAAAAACTTTCTGAATGATATCAAAAGTAAGTATCATAAATTTGATGTATCGTTATTTAATTTTAATTTCTGATATCAAAATTTTTTACGTAATAATAATATGTTAATATTTTTATAGTGTCTGCTTAACTAGTGTCTGCTGCACCTCTGGAATATGTTGAGCAGTGGTTTTCTGCCCTCTTTTGAAAGCCTTTTGTTGCCCCTACTTTCCCGCACACGAACACAACCCAGTTCCGAAGGAATACCGGATGCAATGAGTCTTTGCTGGTGATCCCTGCTTAGGCACACCGCGAGTACTTTTAACTCTTTAAGATTCGTGTACACCTTTTACGAACGATATGGATTCTCCAATCATATATCTCCGGCCGGGTTCGGTACATAAAAAGAACCGGAACCAATCGCCTCCCTTATCCTCGCAAGTCTCTGGAGCGAAGCGAGCGTGGGTGTGCGTTGCGCCGTCATGGCTTGCTCCCTTCCTTCCCTCGTCGCCTCGAAGCCCACGGCGCCCTTGGCCTCCCTGGTCCCCACGTCGATTCCTCCATCGGGAACCCAGGCAATCCCGAAGGGCTTCCACGGCCTAAGGCGGAGCTTCCAGCCTCGCCCCGCCCGGATGATCTCTGCTCCCAGAACTTCCCAAAGAAGCTTCGTTGTCAAAGCCTCGTCCGAGGTCTAGAATCCTCTAACTTGCGATTTTTTTTTGTTTTCCTGTTCAATCGCCGGAATCTCTGGTGGTTTAGCGTTCCTTTTTCTTTTCCCTGATTTAGATGCTTAATTTACAATATTTTGCCGAAGTGAAGTGCTTGTTCTTTCAGTGGCTGAAATCAGTGGGGGGCAGTTGCGTTTTAAGGGAAACAAGTGGTATTCGCGATGACATTGCGTAGATAGGGGCGAAAGAAATTATCACTTTTAGTGTTCCGATTTCTTCTGGCTTTCGTAATTTTGATCTGTATGTCTTGATCGAGTGGGCACTTGATGTTTCTGCAGAGCTACTCGCCGTTAGTCGGGAACAAAGCACCGGATTTTGAGGCTGAAGCTGTCTTTGATCAGGAGTTCATAAATGTAAGCTTATGCTTGAGTTCATTTTTGTATCTCCGTGAACCTTTGAGATACGAGTTTGTTTTTTCTCTTTGGCGTACTATTCTTCATCGTGTTCTGTGCGTTGCTCTTTGCAACACAGGTCTATACATTGCATAACATTGTGGAGATCTTTGTTTGTCTAAATTGATCAGATTTTTCTGTATAAAATGACTTCTAAAGGTTATATCACTTCTTGGATCAACGACTCTGTTTGAAACTTGAGCATACTATACATACATGTTATGTTCATTCTGCTTCAGGATGCTTCTTATTTGGTATATTTTTATCAAACACATTCTCGTTTAGTTATTAGAGTTAGAAAAAAGATGCTGACGTATGAGTTTTAAGGGTTGCTAGAACATAAGAATCAAGAGATTTACTCTGAACTTGTTGTAGACAGCAAAAAGTTGGTTGGATGATTCATAACAATAAGGAAACAAAAAGACCAAGCTAATATAAGAAATCTTTCTTCAGTTCCAGAAGAACAATCAGCATGCGTAAGACATGAGTGAAACAGCTTAGAATAAATAGGTACTTGAAGGGAAAAGAAATGATGATCTGTTTTGATTCATAATCCATTTTCGACAAGCTCCAGTTGGCTATTCAGGATAGTTCATGATTACTTGAACTCACGTTAGCTATTTGGCTTGTGCTTCTTATATGATAAATCTTCTATAGTCAATGTTTGAAAGTGCTTCTTTCAAATTCCAAAGACCGTGGGACACCAAGAGTTGAAGAATGATGGAGGAGATTTCTCGACTTAAATGTCTGTAATAGGGAAAAAGGATAATAATGAGTGGTTTGTTGAATTTCAGATTTTGATGATGAAATCAATTGATGAAATTATGATCTAATATGCATTTAAGTGACGTAGGACTAACCTCGATCAAGGAAAGTCCATTCGATTAAAACAGGAAGAATCAGACGTTGGGCCGGAGTGGAACATGTTAGAATATTGGACATCGAGTCGGAAGGATTTTGTGCCATGAGTTCGGGCATCGGGTTGAAGGATCGGACATTGCACCAAGGAAATTGGAAGTTGCGGGAGTCAACATACCGATAGGGCAATACGCCGAAAGATAGGACGATGTATCGAAGGATCGGATGAAGCGCCTGATGAACCAATGACATGCCGGACAACATAAGATTCATGCTTGTAATCGTGTGTGTCTAGATCGAGTTAGTTAGGTCTAATTGAGTTGGTTTTGGATGTAACCATGTCAACTTGATTAGGGGTCAATTGGGCCTGAATCAGGACTGAATTGGGCCTGCTATTTGCCCCATTCAGTGACCTGTAGTAGGGTCTGGCGGTGTTTGGGCGGTACCACCGCCAAGACACAGTCTCCCAACTGTGTCAGGCGGTGGTACCGCCCAGTGTCAGACTGGCAAGCGACGGTATCGCCCAGTACTGGCAATGGTACCGCCAGTACCCTGAAAACCCGGGATGAAACTGTTTTGGCTCAAAATTTGAATCCATTTGGGGCCTATAAATACCCCACTCATCCCTGCTCGGTTTACACAAGAAACTGAGTAGAAAGGGGGAAAAATCCTTGTAAAAAAAGTTGTAAATCTCTCTTAGTGTAGAGTCATCTCTTCCTAGTATTTAGAAATTTTTCTACAGAGAGAAGCGAGGTCTAAGTGTAAAAGAGAGAGGTGTAAAGGTTCTCTCCTGAGCCTATGAAAAGGAGAAAGAGTTGTAAGGGTAGTTGATATTCGTCCGTTAGAAAGAAGATTAGTAGTGGAAGTCGGTGGCCTCAAGTGAAGAGGAATTGAGAGTGGACGTAGGTCACGACGATCGAACCACTATAAAATCGATTTTCATTTCCTTCATGCTTTTCATTTATATTACTAACTGACTTACTTGCTTACTACTCTCACTACGCTTACGAACGTGCTATCTAAGTTTAAATGCTTTCCGATACGATTCATTGAACGAGTTTTCAAACCGATGAAGTTTTATGAAGGTACTAATTCACCCCCCCCTCTTAGTGTTGATTTCGGTCCTAACAGTTAGTATCAGAGCCAAAAAATTTCTTGTTTAGTTTAACACTCAAGAGAAATGGCTTTTACCGATAATCAAGAGAGTCTTTCTATCACTCATCCTCCAATGTTCAATAGAACGGACTACACGTATTAGAAAACTAGAATGAGAATTTTCTTGCTTTCTATGGATTTCGATTTATGGAACATTGTTGAAAGCGGTTTTGAAAAGTCTTCTAAACCAGTGAATGAATGAAATGATTTGGAGAAGAAGACTTTCTCTTTAAATGCTAAAGTGATGAACGCTTTGTTTTGCGCTCTTAATAAAAACAAATTTAATCGGGTTTCTACATGCGAAACTGTACATGAGATTTGACACACACTCGAAGTCACACACGAAGGCACAAGTAGGGTTAAAGAGTCGAAAATTAATCTTTTGGTTCATAGCTATAAGTTGTTTCGTATGAAACCAAGCGAGACTATTGGAGACATGTACACCCGTTTTACGGATGTTGTCAATAGTCTAAAAGCACTTGGTTAAAGTTTTTCTAATTTTGAACTTATTAACAAGATATTAAGATCCCTTCCAAAAAGTTGGGATCCTAAAGTAACGACAATACAAGAAGCAAAGGACCTAAATAACTTTCCGCTTGAAAAACTTATCGGGTCTTTAATGACCTATGAAATGACATGTATTGCATATGATAAACATGAGAATAACCTTCCAAAGAACAGGAAGGATTTGACACTTAGAACAAAAGAAAACCACTTGAGCGAAAGTTCAAGTGATAATGACATACAACTTTCGACAAGAGAATTCAAAAAATTCATAAAACATGAAACTAAGAACAAAAACGAACTTAAAAAGAAGCTGCCAAAAAAGAAGAAAGCACCCAAGGTGACTTGGGATGAATCGAGTACATCCGAAGACGAGGATCAAACCAACAAAGGCAAGATGACAAACTACGCCTTAATAACTCTCAACGATGAGGTAAGTGACTCAAACGAATCTTATTTACCTTACGATGAATTATTTAATGTCTTTCATGATTTGTTTGATGAATTTAAGCTAATTGGTAAAAAATATAAGTTGTTAAAAAAGGATCATACTTCTCTTGCTAGTGAATTTGAAAAATTAAAAAATGAGCATGATAATTGCATGTTAACTCCTTGCACTGAGTGTGAAGAGTTCGACTCATTTAAGAAAAAAAAATGTAGTATTACAACAAACTTTAGAAAAATTTAAAATTGGTAGTAAATCATTAAACATGATTCTTGCCAATAAGGGTCATATACATAGAAAAGTAGGAATCGGCTTTATGAGTAACTACACTCAACAAAAGTCAACTACTTTTGTTAAAGGACCCACATTGCATGTTACCCCTTAGGTTTAGTGTAATTTTTATGTTAAACATGGTCATTTTGTATATAAATGTCCATTCAAAAAGTATAATCCACACAAATTAGTTTGGGTTCCTAAAGGAACCATAAATGACCACATGTCAAAAATTAAGATAGATAGATCTAAACATGAGGAACCCAAAGTCAAATGGGTACCTATAGCAAACCTACCTTTTTTGTAGAAATATATACAATCGAAAGCTAGGAGCAAAAATGATATCTTGATAGTGAATGCTCAAGGCATATAACCAGAGATCCAACATACTTTACAAAGGTCACTAGCCAAAACAAAATGATTTTGATTAAATATGCTTTATGTTTAATGAAATCATGCTTAATGAGTTTATATTTTGAAATTATGCATGATGATTTTTATGATGTATGGCTTATTGATCTTGATGATTCTTTTGTGATGATTTTCTGTTTTTCAATTTTAATCGATAATGCATGGATTTGACATAGAAAATAAGGACATGCTTGTATAAAATCAATCGCTTAAATTGAAATAAAAAAAGGGAACGCATTATTCTTGAAAATGTCTCTATCCCTAAAAGTTTATCGAATTTTTCAAAAAGAGATTAATGAATCTATTTATGTTATTTTTTATGAATTTATGAAAGTGATTTTGATAATTTAATGATTTAAATTTAAATGAGTGTTATCCAAACCTCTCATTTGATACTTAAGATTTTTTTTATCAATATCTCTTATTTAATCTCTTATATTTCTTTACTAAAGAGAAGTTTTATCTATATCATGATCTTGAATTCTCGGAATTCTAACTTGAGATTTTTTTAAAATCATGATCTTGACAACTTGAGATTTCTTATTCATGAATCGAGATATTTTATTTGTTCTCCTATAGTTCTTTTTGCTTTTTACAAATATCCAAATCATGATCTTGATTCTTTGATAATTATAACTTAAGATTTTTATGAATCAAGATTGTTTACTATGATTCTTTTTTTCGTTATTTGATTTATCCAAATGAATCATAATTTTTTCTCTTAATTTTTTGATATTTGATTCACAACTTGAAAGTTGTTTTATTACTCCCTTGTATTCATGAAGTGTATATCTCATCATCAAATTAATTTTTCTTGTTATCCTTTATATGATGATTTGAAAATTAATGTAAAGGAAAATGAATTGCATCATTGTATTATTCCCTGTTTTTTTACGATGACAAAGGGGGAGAAAAAAAATTGCTAGTTCAAGAAAAACAAAACTTGCTAGTTTGTTAATCTCAAAAGAGAAGCAATGATTTTTAGTTTGCACATTGCAAAAGGAAAAAAAAATTACTAACTTGTAATCTCAAGCAAAAGTACTATCTTGTATATCTCAAGAAGCAAAACTTGTAAACTTGCACATTGTAAAAGGAAGCAAGAATTGCTAGCTTGCACATCTTAAGAGAAACAAAATTGCTAAACTTGCACATCTCTAAAACTTGCTAGCTTGTATGTTCTAAAATGACGTAAAACTTGCTAATTTACTGTCTTGCATTTAAAAAAAAAAACTTGTTAGTTGTACTTTTCTCCTTTTTGTTGATGACAAAAGGGGAGAAGTTATGATGATTTGAAATTTGAATCATGCATGGGTTTTGATGATGATTATGCATGGTGTACTTTGATGTTTTGAAATTATGATTATACATGAAATACTCATGATTTTAAGATATATGTAATGATGTGATTAATTAGTTCTTTTAATATTATGATGATACATACAATGAGAAGTTATGATAATGCATGGTAGGATATAATATACTTTGAAATTTTGATACTATGATGATTTGAAATATTTATGATTTGGAATGACACATGTAATACACATGATTTTATGATGCATGCAATGATGTGAAAGTCAACGGTTATCATTTTCTGAAATGATACCTTATTTCAATATGACATATTGATAGGGGGAGTTTAGTTTAAACTCCGTCACCAATTGGTTGTCATCATAAAAAACGGGGAGATTGTTGAATCTCATATTTTGATGATGAAATCAATTGATGAAATTATGATCTAATATATGTTTGAGTGACGCAGGACTAACCTCGATTAAGGAAAGACAATTCAATTAAAGTATGAAGAATCAAACGTTGGGCCGAAGTGGAACATGTCAGAAGATTAGACGTCGGACCGGAAAGACTTCGTACCATAAGTTTGAGCATCGGGTCGAAGGATCAGACATTGCGCCAAGGAGATCGGAAGTTGCGGGAGTCAACATGCCGATTGGGCAATACGCCAGAAGAGAGGACGATGCGTCGGACGAACCAATGACATGCCGAACAACATAAGATTCATGCTTGTAATCGTATGCGTCTAGATCGAGTTAGTTAGGTCTAATTGAGTTGGTTTTGGTGTAACCATGCCAACTTGATTATGGGCCAATTGGGCCTGAATCAGGGCTGAATTAGGCCTGCTGTTTAGCCCATTCGGTGACCTATAGTAGGGTCTGGCAGTGGTACCGCCCAGACACAGTCTCCTAGACTGTGTCAGGCGGTGGTACCGCCCAATGTCAGACTAGCAAGCGGTGGTACCGCCAGTACCCTGAAACCCGGGATGAGACTGTTTTGGCTCCAAATTTGAATCCATTTGGGGGCTATAAATACCCCACTCATCCTTGCTCAATTTACACAAGAAACTGAGTAGAAAAGAGGAAAGAATCCTTGTAAAAAAAGTTGTAAATCTCTCTTAGTGTAGAGTCACCTCTTCCTAGTATTTAAAAATTCTTCTAAAGAGAGAAGCGAGGTCTAAGTGTAAAAGAGAGATGTGTAAAGGTTTTCTCCTGACTATGTGAAAAGGAGAAAGAGTTGTAAGGGTAGTTGATCTTCGTCCGTTGAAAAAAAAATCTGTAGTGGAAGCTGGTGGACTCAAGTGAAGAGAAATCGGGAGTGGACATAGGTCACGACGACCGAACCACTATAAAATCGGTTTGCATTTCCTTTATGCTTTTCATTTATATTGCTAACTGATTTACTTGCTTACTACTCTCACTACGCTTACGAACGTGCTCTCTAAGTTTAAACCCTTTCCGATACGATTTCATCGAATGAGTTTTTAAACCAACGAAGTTTTACGAAAGCACTAATTCACCCCCTCCCCCTCTTAATACCAATTTCGGTCCTAACAAGGTTTTGATAAGAGGGAATGAAGGAAGAGAGGGATAATCCTGGCCTAACTCAAGCTTGTCAGATTCGTCAAATTAATGGCCTCAAATCTCTTATAGTTTATGAAAATTGCACCACATTCTCTTATGAATGAGCTTACATCCTTCTTCATATTCTAATAAAAAGGAAAGCAGAAAAAATAAGTAAATCAGGGGGAAAAGAAGGGATGAAAGAAAATTGTACTTCCTGTATTTAAAGATGATCTTCTTTTATCATATTTAGTGAGATTGTCTTTAGCATTTTGATTAGTCTTAGATCTTTCGATCTTTTCAGTGTTAGTCACACTTCTTTTTATCTTGTTCATTCTGGCATTACTGGAGATGAATGTACAACCATTATTCAACACAAATGTCTATGACACTGCCATGCGGCAGTTCACAGATTACAAGAAACCACTTCTTAAAAAAAAACTTTGCCACAAATAAAGATGACAGACAAAGCAAACTAAATTGATCTTGCAAATTGGTTCAGCCCAAGATAACCATGGTATCTTGGGTGAATTTCTTCTTCTATGGTATTAACATGGACGACACCTTAATCTTGATCGTTTATATTGATCATTGAAATTATCTCATCTGTTCAGCTCTGTTTGGTGATCTAGCTCTTGTTGAAGTTTGTACTGAGAAATGTTAAAATAGCTCACAGAATGCTTTTGCTGCGAACTTGACAAACTGAACTTTTGATACTGCCTTGAGTTAATATCTCAATTCTCAACTTCATGATATGTTTTATTGAAGTATGTATTTATTGTTAAAGACCCAAGGTGATATATCATATTTGTGTTATTCAAAATATCCTCTTCTGCACCAAGATTATCAGATAAATGTATTTGGAAATTTTAAATAATATTTTGAATTAACATCCAAGGAAGCTCAAGGATTAAGGCATCCAACCCAAAAATTTTAGAATGATTTTGAACACAATGAAATGGATGGCAGAACAGTTCAATAAATATAATGTCCTTGAAGTCGGTACTTTGATGAGAAAATTTGAGCGAATCTCAACAGTTGACCAATTTATATCAATATTTTGTAAATGTTGAATCATTCATTACATGTTTGTCTCCGGTCTTCACTTATGTATCGTAGTGACATCAAGCATCTCCTTGGTCACTGTAACTCTCTGATTAGTCTTTTTCATTACTCTAACTGGCAGGTAAAACTCTCTGATTATATTGGGAAGAAGTATGTAATTCTGTTTTTCTATCCACTGGACTTCACATTTGTTTGTCCCACTGGTATGTTCAAATTATATTGACCTCTAAAAGGGAAGTTCACATCTTAAGAGGACTGACTGAATATTTGTTGCCTGTGCAATAGAGATAACTGCTTTCAGTGACCGCTACTCGGAATTTGAGAAGTTAAATACAGAGATATTGGGTGTTTCAGTTGACAGTGTGGTAAGTTGTTTTCATATTTGGATTTTGTTTTGATCTGTAGCAATTTTCTCTATAATTTTGTTCCTTGGTGTTATGGTGGTTCGAGTCACTGAGTGTTGAAAATTTATTACCATTGCAAATCCTGAATGGAGTCACCTAGCTTTGTTATATCAACCCTAGAAGAGTATTGATTCATTATTTAACATTATTGGTATCTAATTACCATTATTTGATCTGTTTTCATTTTTAATATCCTCTTTGTTACAAAAACTTGTAACATTTGCTAGCGAAAATGAATTATTGATTTAAATGAAGCTCATACACATTCTTATTAATGTTTTCCTGCTTTTGTTTTGGTCATAATTAAATTGTTGGTATTAATTCTTCTGCTTATTTGCAAGAAAGATTAAGAAGTATGCTGTGCTTTCCCATGAGATGTATAATATTTGTCTTATCCAAGAGACACAAAAGGTGTGAACATTTCCAAAATTTAGGTCTTCCCTTTGTCCTTTCCTTTTTGTTAATTCTGGTTGATCTCGTTATCCTTTAATTTTTCTTGTTCTCATTATTTTCCTTGGGTACTGATTTTTCATGTTATTTTACCATACCTTTTAAAATATGGTTCTTGAGACAAGAGATCAAATGACGAAAAAGAAATAAAACAGTTTGTGCCTCGGTAGCGGCAATCTGATTTAGAATTTATGTTTACTTTAGGTTTTATTGGCCCTAACAGAGTAACTGTGCTCCATTTGTAGTTCTCCCATCTTGCATGGGTTCAAACAGACAGGAAGTCAGGGGGGCTTGGAGATCTGAACTATCCGTTGATATCTGATATCACTAAATCAATTTCAAAGTCTTACGGAGTCTTGATCCCTGATCAGGTAAATTGTGCATGTTTTTAAGTATCTTCTGTAGTTTTAACAGATCAAAAAAAAGAAAGAAAGAAAGAAAATCAATAGTGTATCCCTGTTCACAAAGCTGCTTTAATTTACAAATGCTCATTTTGTCGTGAATGAGATTCAGGTTGTGTAATGAACTAATCCATATAATCTGTCAGGGTATTGCATTGCGAGGACTGTTCATCATTGACAAGGAAGGTGTGATTCAGCACTCTACCATCAACAACCTCGCCATCGGTCGTAGTGTTGATGAAACCATGAGGACTCTTCAGGTGATGATGGGAAAATGCTAGCTGTTAGCATATCAACTTGCTCACCATTGTCTTAACTATGGGATGAGCATAGAGCATTACGGTTTCTTTCACTGATGTGCCATTTCTTTCGATTTGGTTGCAAATACTCAATTCTAGTTCTGATGGTTAGCAGCATTTGCTGCAGATTCTTCATGCAAAAACTTCAACCCCGGCATTATCCAAACAACTCTTCTGTGTCTTGCAGGCATTGCAGTATGTCCAAGAGAACCCAGATGAGGTTTGCCCTGCAGGATGGAAACCTGGAGAGAAATCAATGAAGCCGGATCCTAAACTCAGCAAGGAATATTTTGCGGCTGTTCCATGAGTACTGATGTGCCAAGTTTTCTCTAAGATTCGGGATGGACTCTACCCTTCAACCTGTCGTGAGTTAACCGATCGATATATTCTCTGTTCGCACTGAATAAAAATGGGGCAGACTTTACCCTTTGTAGCGTAACTCCATTTACAGATGCTGCTGCCTGTTCTTGTGCCCTTCTCTGCTATTTAAGTTGTTCGTGCAAATCCCCTGAGATTAATCTGTTCCGTCTCGCACAGCGCCGGCGAAAAGTCGTTGAATTGGCAGTTGTGCTTTTATTTAATGGAAGGAACGCTTATCCTTGTTCGTTACTCTATGTACTTGCTTGTGATTGCAGACGAATGATGGGACCCACAGATTGGACCCATGACATTTCCAATGAAAAAGGGAGATAGAAGCGATGGACATGATCCAAGAGACACGACAACAAAGCGCACACCGAACGACCCCACACCACGATCTACGTCAACAAAGCTTCAAACGTGGACGCCGCATTGAGAGATGCTTTGGAAGTGGTACGCCGCCGGCTCGCTGACGCCGGTGCCGGTGCCTTCTCCCATGTTACTGAAAGCAAACGAGACGGGGCAGCTGACGCCCAGATGGTAGTGCCCGGAGATGCACCCCGCCAACTTCCACCGCACCTTGCCCTGGAACTTCACGTGGAGCCTCAGGTACCCGGCCGCCTGTTCCTGCAGCAAGGCCTCCACAAGCTGCGGCGATACCGGCACGGTGGCTCCGTAGAGGTAGAGCGACCAGTCGGTGACGTCCTTGTGCCCCTGGAAACCGGGGGAAAGGGCGGTGGGGAGAGTGATCCGCTGGTCCATGTAGGCGGCGTGGGCGCCGAGGCTGTCGTAGTAGAGGCCGACGTGGCCGTTGGGGTTGAGGGAGGAGACGGAGACATGCATGACGGAGGAGAGGAGGCCGTCTGGGGTGGAGGCGAGGTTGAACTGGTAGATGGTGACGTTCTGGATGTAGAAGGAGGGTTCGGTCGGGCGGAGGAGGCGATAGGCCACGACGCCACTGACGGGGAGGCCGATGGTGATGCTGATGGTGATCGTGATGGCCAATGTGACCTTAACGGTGACGGAGATAGACGTTCCGTGGTTGCCGCAGTCGGTTCCCATCTGCTCACACGCGCCGCACATTGAGAGAGAGAGAGAGAGAGAGAGAGAGAGAGAGAGATAGAGGGAGCCGAGCGGGGAGTTTGCATTTATATGGATACCATGTCTGCGAGCACTTGATTGGAAATTGATTGTTGACTCGACTCCTTGAAACAATAATTGGCCGATCAACGTTTAATCCTTATCGGTGGGGTGGTTGGAACTTGAAGTCCCATGTCCCACCAATCCACCCAAATTGGTGAGTTTAGGTACAGATCCAAAGATCGACTTCGACCCAACAAAAAGTTTAAACTGTTAAATTATGCTCTTCTCGTAATCATCGAGTAAGATCAAACTAATCTTTACTCACATATGAAATTTTGGCAAGCAAAATTTAGACAAAAAAGTAGTTTATTATTAGGGTTTGTAAACCACACCACATTTTGTTTAGACTACTGATCCTACTATTGAGAGGATCAATAAATTAGTGAGTGAGACCTATAAGAAGCATCCAGATCATGGTTTGCAAGTCTGGAACTCTAAAACTCTGATATGTTTGGATGAAAGGTTGAAGAACTAACGAGGAAACATAAGGAGTATCCATGGTCAAGCTCAATTACAGAAATAAAAAAAAGAAGAATATATAGAGGTTCAGACAAAGAGGAGTCTTATTGAGTTGTTTAGTGCTTGGTGAATATATAGAAGAAAAGCAATCTCTTTTTATTATTATTTTTTTTTTGGGGATGATATCTTCTTTTCAAAATTTTCAAACCATCATCTCCTATTTCAAAAATCTTAAACATCCCCCCAAAAGCTATTCATAGTATTGTTTTTTTTTCCATCCAAATCAAAAAATATTTCACAAGCTGTTTATAGTATTTGGTGGGTTATTTTTTATCCATAAAATATTAGTGTTTAAAAATACTGTATAATATTTTTTTTAATATATATATATATATATATATAAATAATATTTTTAAATAGTATTTTATGGATAAAAATCAATCCACCAAACACTATAACCAGTTGGCGAGAAAAATATTAGATTTGGGCAAAAAAAAATGATAGCTTTTTTAAAGAGATATTTTTGAAACATTAAAATAGAAGATAATGATTGAAATTTTTTGAAAAGAATGCATCATCCAAAAGAATTCAAAAAAAAAAATCTTTTCGGGCGATTACTTATTGCTATATAACTGTTTCAATTCTGCAGGCAGCAGAGTTTTCTCCAACAGTTGCAGTGAAGGAAACCTGTTACGTGCAGATTGTGTGCTTCTTCAACCAAAGACATATCACACGCAAATAAAGAAGATGGTAGAGATAGAAGAAACAATCCAAATGGCCACTGACTGTCTTCTTTCTCACAAATCTACTGCGACACACTACCTAACATAAGCATCTTTTACATGATATCATCAAGAACAAACAAATTATCCTCTTTGTTTAAATGTGCATCTCATCAGCTTTCTCGGCATGAACAGCTTCGAAAGAATTGAAGTAAGGTGATCTACTCTCAAAAACCAGGAACCAGCCGCCAGCGTTTTTGTAGTGTACCCCAAACTAACACAGATGTGACATTGAGGATATAGAATGTTCCTGAATGACTAAAGGGCAAATGATGAGTGACATCCGACTGTGAATCATATATTCTTTTTTTCTCCAACTTAATCTTAATACGATTAGAGTAAATTAAGATGAATTTCTAAGATTGTCTATACCTTTTGGTGTAGGATATCTTTCGTTTGTAGTAGAAAGTAAAAACTGCAATTATCATATTATATCATTTTCCTTTTAAGGAATAATTCATGGAAACGAGATTCGGGTTTAAGATTTTATGATAAATTATTAAAATTCTTACCTGTTAAACTAACTGATATATATATATATATATATATATTTATTTATAAGAGAAACTTGTGACCGTACAAGCAACACAATTCAGTAAATGCCTGACACTCCATTTTTTTAGTAAGCTGCATGCAGATGAGATACTACAAATTGTATGAAGATGGGTCGGTTTGTTCACATGTTTCAGCCCGGCGGCTCCCGTTGACGAAGGTGCATGAAGGCTTCCAAACACAGCCAGCTTGCTCTGTCCCACGAATCTCGCTGCTCTGATGCTAACCACGTTTCTTCCCATGTTACCATCACTCCTCGGTTTGTTCATATGTTTCAGCCCGGCGACTCCCGTTGACGAAGGTGCATGAAGGCTTCCAAACACAGCCAGCTTGCTCTGTCCCACGAATATCGCTGCTCTGATGCTAACCACGTTTCTTCCCATGTTACCATCACTCCTCGGTTTGTTCATATGTTCCAGCCCGGCGACTCCCGTTGACGAAGGTGCATGAAGGCTTCCAAACACAGCCAGCTTGCTCTGTCCCACGAATGGCGCCGCTCTGATGCTAACCACGTTTCTTCCCATGTCACCATCACTCCGAAGCCAATCTCTGCAAAGGAAAGCAGAAGTAGATAAGATACTACAAATCGTATGAAGATGATCGGTTTGGGTTAAGAATTGATTTACGATAATTATTATTTTCTGAATAGTTTTAAGCATATTTCAAGAAGTGGACATGACATAAAAGTTATAAGGTAATTCATATAGCTAATTCAATCATGGATGACATAGTGACATGGGTAGTTACCACTAGATCATATAAATAGGATCATAGTTCATGAAGCAAGAGAGAGTGTGTATCCACTTGGGAATATCTTGTAAGTGTTATTATATTACCTTTTATTAAATACTGCATCATTTTTCTTGATCGAAATGATTCTTCTTAATTGGATCGTTGTATTATGTTTTTATCGTTTTTTTGCTCCTCCATCCTCAACATTTATGGTATCAAAGCTAAGTTTCAATCTGTTTGTCACCATCACTCCAAAGCCAATCTCTGCAAAGGAAAGCAGAAGCAAGCAAGAGAAGTCTACTACCATTGGACGATGAAGCAGAGGTAAATAAACAGTATTCATCGTCTGTATTATGTACTGTAACACAAGAGGAGCCATTAGTTTTTGGAAATGACAACAAAGATCTCTCATTTTCCTTTGAATACATCTCCAGTAAGTCTGTTCATTGTTAGATTTTCTTAAACCGATTGTTGGGCTGACAACCCATAGGTTCAGCCCATGGTGGGCTTTAACAGCCTATAGCTCACACGTCTTTCTCCAAACCTTAGATCCAAATTAGGAGGGTGTGGTGGCTATAAAAATAGCAAGAAAAAACTACAGTAACAAGGTAGAATACTACAGTTACATGATTCCAAAAAAGAGGAGAACAAGATAGAAAAATAAGAAAAAGAAAGGGAAAAAGACAAGGACAACACAAAGAGACTATTCTTAATCATCTAGCAGTGTTCTCATCTAAGGTTAGATCAGATTTACAATAGATTCTTGCTATGATTACTTAAGGAGAATTTAGATGTTGTGCACAGTGATATAATCCTTGTACCCCAATTATTCTCTTGAGATTGTTGTTGGGGTTTTAGGCAAAAATTGAGATTTGTATATTCATTATTTTTATAGTGGATTATCTTTAATTTATCCCATAGTTTTTACCCTTCACTTGAAGGGGTTTTCTACATAAATCTTGATATTCTATTTGATTGTGATTCCATTTAATTTCGCTGTGTGTTATAGCCGGCTAGTATTTGTTCATATATAAAAGTTTATTTCTCTTTATATCCCATCAACAGGTATCAGAGCAGGGTTTTGTTGATTTAATTTTTGTATTTGAACATGGAAGCCGGTAGTATTTCTCCCATGATTATATTGAATGGAAACAATTGGATGATATGAAAACCAAGAATGGAAGATCTCTTGTATTGCAAAGACTTATATGGACCTTTGCAGGGGGATAGTGCAAAACCCACAACTATGATAGATAATGAGTGGAAGAGGTTAGATCGAAAAACAATTGAGTTTATTTGACAGTAGTTTGATAATAGTGTCTTTCACCATGTTTCTACTGAAAGTTCTGAATATTCTCTTTAGAAAAATTTAGAAAGTCTTTATGAAATAAAAACAATCGGCAACAAAGAGGGTGCTTTTATTGCTGAGCATTTGAAAGAAATGCAGAGTATCACTAACCAGTTATCCTCTATGAAAATATCTCTTGATAATGAGTTGTAAGCATTGTTACTTCTCAGTTCATTACCAGAAAGTTAGGAGACACTAGTGGTTTCCCTTAGTAATTTTACGCCATATGGTGTTGTCACAATGAGTCAAGTAACAAGAAGTTTATTGAATGAGGAGTTGAAAAGAAAGAATTCAGCAACATCTCAGAATAATTCACAAGCACTTATCTCAGAGAATAGAAGAAGGTCAAGGTCCAAGGATAGAAACAGTTCACGCATGGGTAGAAGCAAGTCAAGATCAAGAAAAATATTGTTTGCTATAACTATGGTGAGAAAGGACATTATAAGAATCAATGTAAGCAATCTAAGAAGAGTAAGAAAAAATGAAAAGAAGTGGAGTCTATAGAGTCAAAAGATAATACTACAACTACAATGCAGGGTGGTGATTATTTGATTTTGTCTATTTTGATGATATTTTTTCTTGTGTGTCAGGATCTTGAGTGAGTGATTGACACAGGTGCTTCTTATCATGCTACATCACGGAGGGAGTTTTTTTCTACTTATAGGTCTGAAAATTTTGGTGTTGTCAAGATAGGCAACTATGGCATGGCAGACTATTAGGCAATCTTGGGGGCGACATCACATGCGCAGCGGAAGAACGAAAAATAAAATCCCTAATTTCCCAAAGATTTGTTCGTCATCGTGCAAAGATTAGTGCGCAAAATTATGCAAAATTTAAAACTGTGCATAGAGTAGATTATTTACATAGGGAGATCGTATATCCCTTAATCCTTGCAGATCTCTAGGAGAGGGTGAAGGAGGTCAAGCGCCCTCCTCTCTAGTGGTGATCCACACAATAGGGCTGCGACGATGTTCCTCAAAACTCCATACCTGCTTTGAGGTGGAGAGGGTGAGGAGAATATAAGAGGCAAGCAAAGGCTCTAACCTATGAATCATTGAATCCCTCCTATTTATAGAGGTCCCAAATCAACTTAACCCTAATGGATCATTCCACTATTGGGTATTGGATCTTCATTCAACCATTGAATCCCGCCTATTTATAGAGGTCCCAAATCAACTTAACCCTATTGGATCATTCCCCTATTGGGTATTGGATCATTCCCCTCTTAGTATATCTCTATCCAATAATCTCTCAAGGGCTCTTATTGGATCTCATTCATAGGATCTAATAATTCAGGGGCTTATTAGATATCCAATAAGATAGGGGCTCCGGTAGATATCTCATATTCGAACCTATACTCATCGCAACACCTACCATATGTGTGTGACTCTCTAGGCCCAATATCGAGCTGGCAGTGAGTCATACCTTTTATAACTCCTTCTGGATCAGTAAATTATTATCTTTATAATAATTCACTCGACTCATCGACTACATAGGTACTAGGTCACTACGTCGCAGTCCCCAAATGATATAGGGGAATCCAATCCATTATACTTGTTTGTCATCAATTACCGTGTACCTATAGTCCTTCATCCATCTAATATCCCAAAGACCGTATACCGGGTATGGTGCTGTCAGACCTATATGGTTTCTACTCGAGTCTCGCTCTAATCGGATTCTCTTGGAGAACTCTTTCTCTCTCAATCCGAATGACCCTAGCCAGAGATTTGTCTGAGCAAGAATATATGAGATATTCCTTTCATGACACCGAGAGTGGATGATCCTCTATCGACACTCAATAGCCCTCGTAAGGTTGACTACCACTCCCGATGACCGGTTGTACTAGATTTGGGACATCCAAACCTATAAGTCCGGTATCAAATAATGGAGCACTCATACAGGACATCCCTGGTGTCTTAAGTCTATGAACCAGATACACCATTGGGACTATGGAATCGTTGTTTGACAATAAGGCATCATCAACCATTCCGCATTCCGTAAGCGGATCAATCAGTGAACTCATTCTCTAATGAGCACTTGTATTGTATCCTTAGTGTCCCCACACGAGCAGCTATAAGCACAGTTACATCCATCATATGGACGAGTATAGAGCATACCAATCTATCTGATTATCTCGATGTCCCTTTCGAGCAACATATGACCGGGATTATTTAGGATTTGTGTTTAAAGGCGAATCGGTCTCATTATCATGATCTTATCACGATCCGATTCTCATTGCACAGATCCAAGGACATCACAATATATACATGCATATATGCAATAGTCAATATAAAGTGATAAATATCAAAATATAATAAGCAAAAAGATTGCGTGTCAAGTTACACGTGCCATCACTCACATGATTGGCTTGCAAGGCACATATAACTAGCAATCTCCCACTTGACCTAAAGCTAATCACCTATGTGTCTGATCTTCATCAGACCCCTGTGACGCTCAAAGATAACCTGAGACAGTGGCTTTGTTAGTGGATCTGCAATGTTATCTTTGGATGGAACTCTTTCCACTACTACATCTCCTTGGGTCATGATCTCTCTAATAAGTTGGAACCTCCTTAGAACACTTTTGATGAGACTCGGGTTCCCTTATTTGAGTAATCGCCTCGTAGCTGTCGCAATATAAGAGAATCGACTCCTTACTGCTTGGCACAACTCCTAGATATATAATGAACATCTTCATCCAAACTCTCTTCTTTGCTGCTTATACTACAGCAATGTACTCCGCCTCTATGGTCGAGTCAACAATAGTATCTTGCTTAAAACTCTTCCAGCACATTGCTCCTCCATTCAAGGTGTACACATATGCCGAATTCGACTTGCTATCATCGACATTAGACTGAAAACTCGAGTTCGTGTAGCCTTCAACCCTGAAGCTACTATCTCCATATACTAATAAAGGATCCTTAGTCCGACTTAAATACTCAAGGATACACTTTACTGCTTTCTAGTGCTCCAAGCTTGGATCCACCTGATACTTGCTCAAGACACTCAGAGCATGCGCTATATCAGGCCTAATACATAGCATGACATATATGATAGACCCTATCGCTGAGGTATAGGGTATCTTATTCATGTTTGCCCTTTCTTCATGGGTCTTTAGGGACATACTCCTAGAAAGCGATATCCTATGTTTCATCGATATGAGATCTCTCTTGAAATTTTTCATGCCAAACTTTTTGAGAATGGTATCTATGTACTTAGACTGGGACAAGCCAAGCATCCTCTTGGATCTATCTGTATAGATCTGAATCCCCGAGATATAGGATGCTTCCCCTAAGTCCTTCATGGAGATGTGTCTAGATAACCAAGCCGTTACTGTGAATATCATTCCTATATCATTCTCAATGATCAGGATGTCATCCACAAATAATACCAAAAAGGTGATAGCACTCCCACTTACCTTTTTGTACACACAAGGCTTATTTTCGTTCTTAATGAAGTCATAAGATCTGATTGCTTCATCAAATCTTACGTTCCAACTTTGGGAAGCTTGCTTTAGTCCATAAATAGATTTAAGCAACTTGCACACCTTATCTGGACAGTCCTTGGACACGAATCCCTCGCCTCAGGTTGTATCATATACACCTCCTCCTCAAGGTTCCCATTGAGGAATGTGATTTTCACATCCATCTACTAGATCTCATAATCATGGTGTACTGCAATAGCCAATAGAATTTGGATAGATTTTAGCATTGCTACGGGTGAGAATGTTTTGTCATAGTCAACACCTTGCCTTTAACGATACCCCTTAGCCACTAGCCTTGCTTTGTCTTTACCTTTCCATCTACTCTGATCCTTTTCTTAAAGATCCACTTGCAACCGATGGGTACAATACCCTCGGGTGCATCAACTAGGTTCCAAACCTTGTTGGAGTACATGAAATTCATCTCAGAATTCATGCCTTCTTGCCACTTCCCGGAGTCTATACTCATAATAGTTTCCTCGTAGGTTTGAGGATCAATATCCTCAACATCCTCTCCTCTAATATGTCTCACATATCTCTTAGGAGGATAGGATATTCTATCGGACTTACATAAAATTGAAACTTGTGTATTAGGTACTTGAACAGACTCGGGTTGTAGAGTGGTGCTTGAGCTAGGTTCTCCAACCTAGCTCAACTCTATCATGCTCCCACTGTCTTCACCAAGAATGTGTTCCTTCTTAAGGAATATTACTCTCTTAGCTATAAAAACCTTTTGGTCCTTGAGATGATAGAAATAATACCCACAAGTTTCTTTGCGGTATCCCACAAACTTGTACTACTCCGTCATTAATTTGAACTTATCAAGGTTGTGTCTTTTAACGTAGGTAGGGCAGCCCCAAATCTTAACAACCTTAAGATCGGGCTTCTTCCCTTTCCATATCTCATATGGTGTAGACACTACCGACTTAGTTGAACCTCTGTTCAGAAGGTAAGTTGCGGTCTTTAGGGTATATCCCCAGAATGAGATGGGTAGGTCAGCGAAACTCATCATGGACCGTACCATATCTAACAGCATACGATTCCTCCTTTCAGATACACCATTGAGCTAAAGTGTATAAGGAGGTGTCCATTAAGATAGAATCTCACGGTCCTTGAGGAATTAGGTAAACTTTGTACTTAAGTACTCATCTCCTCGATCTGATCGAAGAGTCTTGATATTCTTTTCAGTCTGGTTCTCCACTTCATTTTTATACTCTTTGAATTTCTCAAAGGCCTCGGACTTATACTTCATTAAGTACATATGTTCATACATCGAGAAATCATCAGTAAAGGTAATAAAGTAGGAGTAACCACTAATGACATGAGTTGACATGGGTCCATATACATTACTATATATGAATTTCTCCAGTTCCACTAAATGGAGAGTTGGTCGGTTTTCCATGAAGGCAAGGCTCGCAAGTTGCATATGACTCATAGTCGAATGGATCTACATATCCATCATTTAGTAACTTTTGAATCATTCCCTCATGGATGTGACATAACCTACAATACCATAGGTATACACTATTCACCTTATCTCATTTCCTCTTAGACACATTTACATTCATGATATATGGAGTAGTGTCTAGCATAAATAAACCATTATGCAATATTCCTCTAGCTAATCCCCTCGGCTTTGCCAGAATCTACAACAAATTATAGATATAATAAGCAATATCGGTATCAATACCAATGCACTATCACAAAAATCTGACAATTGGAGATTGATCATAAATTACCTGAAGCTTCTCCAAGCTTCTATTTCGCCCTCTCTGCAAGGTATTCTTTATAGTTCCTCTTCCAGTGCCCATCTTTTCCATAGTGGAAGCATTGACCTTTGTCTTTTGCCAGGTCTTTCTTAGCAACCTTTACTTTACCTAGTCTGCCCTTGCCCTTGCCCTTGCCCTTCTTAAGAGACTTTTCTACTTTCCTTTTCTTTCTAGTCACACCAGTGTAGAGAACTAGCTTCTCCTTTTTGATAGTGCTCTATGCCTCCCTCAACATATTGAGAAGCTCTAGGAGAGTCACCTCAAGCTTGTTCATATTAAAATTCATTATGAACTGTGAAAAGGAATCTAGTAGGGACATAAGCATAATGTCCACACACAAGTTATCCTCTAGGACCATTCCTAGACCTATGAGTTTTTTATCCACTCAATCATCTTTAAGACATGGTTCTGAACCAGTGTCCCCTCAGTTATCCTAGCACGGAAGAGGCTCTTGGATATCTCATATCGCTGAGTCCTTCCTTGTTACTCAAATAGTTTACAAACATGTAGGAGAATGGATCTGACATCCATCTTTTCATGTTATCTCTGTAACTCAGGAGTCATAGAGCCCAGCATATAACACTAAGCAAGAGTAGAGTCTAAAATGTACTTCACGTAGCGAGCGATCTCATCGTCGCTTGCCCCTTCCTCGGGCGTAGGCATCACTGTATCAAGGATGTATATGATTTTCTCCGCCGTGAGAATAATTCTCAAGTTGCAGAGCCAATCTATATAATTTGGACCGGTAAGACGGTTGACATCAAGCATGCCATGTAAGGGATTTGAATGCGATATTTTCTAAAAATAAAAATATAGTAGAAATATATAACATGCAGATTTTACATAAATAAATAATCAATATATGGACTTCTATCTTAATTTGCTCCCACTATTTTACTAGCGAGTCACGCGACACCCTCAGCGCGTGAAACGGAAGTCTTCGGCAGACTTCTAGTGAGGATTGGAATCCAATTAACATCTTAGAGTAACCTCAAGAGACTCGACCAATCACACTAAGCCCGAAAGGTAGGCAACTCTTGCCGATCATAACTCCTTGTGATTCTCGTCTTGTTCGGCCTCCGAATTACCATGGTCTCGAGGGATTCAACTAACCATGATGTTCGGTTAAATCAACACTATCGTTACAAGATGAGTCTGATTCGATGATATACCCTCGAGGGAGTCGACCAAGTATACCATGACCTTATGTAACCAGTGACATCTCTATGTCGTAAACAAGATAGCGAATCGCGATATAAGTGAGCCTCGAGGGACTCAACCAACTTAACCTACACCAGGAATCGGTCCCTACCTATAACGATGGAAAGCCACGTGGGTTAATCTAATTGCCTCACGTTTGCCGACTTAATATTATCGATAGAGGGGTTTTATGATTTGGTCTCCTAATATGACATGTCACATATATACATATTTAATATATATCTATATCGCATATATATACATATCTAGTAGGTGTATAAGCAATCACACCACATGATTATGGACCCACGGCCTATTGTGATTAGGCCCGAGCTAGTGGGCCTAATCACTCACATCAAGATCTATGTGTGTAGTGGTGCATCTCCATACCCTGTGATCATCCATCTCGTCCTCGTCGGTTCCGTCAACATCTCGATGCATCTCCATGCATCGCGATCGTCCGTCTCGTGGGTCTCGTTATCGCTTCCATACTCTCACTACGCCTACTCGTGTGATTATAACTTAATCATAGGCATGCATGCCTGACAATAAACGAGAAATATAATGGAGACTCGCAAGCCCCAATAATAATAATCACAAGTACACACATCACACGGTCTATGATCATTCGTCCACACATCATACATCACATGTATAAATCATCATCATGTAGGACTACTAGATAATAATAAAAATAATAATCAATTAAACCTTTTAATTAATTAATATTTTTGAAATCAGAGACATGTAGGGAATTTTTTTAATTCAGATAGGCATTTTCGTAATTTGGACAAAAGGATAGAACTAGAATTTCTTAAATTTCGAGGGGCAAAACTATCTTTTGCCCAGAAAACCCTAAGCCCCTTTCTCCCTTTCCCCTGTTGCTGCCGCCGCCACCCTGCCGGCGACGGGCAGTGCGGCGAAGGGCGGGGGTGCTAACCCCGCATATGGGTGGGGGCGCTAGCGACGCTGCCCCTACTGGTGGGCGCCCCCCAGGTGGCTCTGCTCGCAGGCAACGCCCCTCTTTTGGGCGACCGCTGTTGTGGGCGCGCTTGTAAGCGCCGCCAGCATCGCCCGTAGGCACCGCCGACCTTTGTGGGCAGGTCACCCGCATGCACTGCTTGCCCTTGCGGGCGTTGTGGCCATAGGCAATGCCCGCGAGCTGCTAACCACGCCAGCCGCAAGCCTACTGCAAGCAAGCTGCCAGCCAATTGCTGCAGGCGTAGCCCCTGCGCATGCGCCGGCACTGTGCTGCCTGCCTGCAACTATCGCTACAGGCGACTACATGCACACAAATCGAGGGCAACAATTGTTGTTACTCTTTCTCGCTTTTGCATCAACGATTTTGACATCAAAAGTTTCTCCAAAAAACAACACACATAGTTTAAAACCAATCTTTCACACGAACAACCTGGCTCTGATACCATCGTTGGGCAATCTTGGGGGCGACATCACATGCGTAGCGGAAGAACATAAAACAAAATCCTCAATTTCCCAAAGATTTATTTGTCGTCGTGCGAAGATTGGTGCGCAAAATTCTATGAAACTTAAAACTGTGTATATAGTATATTGTGTTACTTAGGGAGATCGTATATCCCTGAATCCTTGCAGATCTCTAGGAGAGGGTGAAGGAGGTCAAGCGCCCTCCTCTCTAGTGGTGATCCACACAACAGGACTGCGACGACACTCCTCAAAACTCTAGACCTGCTTTGAGGTGGTGAGGGGGAGGAGAATATGAGAGGCAAGCAAAGGCTCTAGCCTATGAGCTACTGAATCTCTCCTATTTATAGAGGTCCCAAGTGAACTTAACCCTAATGGATCCTCCTCTATTGGGTATTGAATCTCCATCCAACAACCTAAGCCTCTTACATTAGTGAATCTCTCTCCAATAATCTCTCAAGGGCTCTTATTGGATCTTATCCATAAGATTCAATAATTTATGGGCTTATTGGATATCCAATAAGATAGAGGCTCCGACAGATATCTCATATTCGAACCTATACTCATTGCAATACCTACCATATGTGTGTGACTCTCTAGCCCAATACCGAGCTGACCATGAGTCATACCTTTCATAACTCCTTCTGGCTTAGTGAATTATTATCTCCATAATAATTCACTCGACTCATCGACTACGGAGGTACTAGGTCACAACGCCGCAGTCCCCAGATGATATAGGAGAATCCAATCCATTAGACCTGTTTGTCCTCAATTATCGTGTACCTATAGTCCTTCATCCATCTAATATTCCAAAGACCATATACCGGGTATGGTGCTGTCAAACCTATATGGTTTCTACTCGAGTCTCGCTCTAATAGGATTCTCCCGGATAACTCTTTCTCTCTCAATCTGAATACCTTAGCCAGAGATTTATCTAAGCAAGAACATATAAGATATTCCTTTCATGACACCGAGAGGGGATGATTCTCTATCGACACTCAATAACCCTCGTAAGGTTGACTGCCACTCCCGATGACCGGTTGTACTAGATCTGGGACATTTAAACCTACAAGTTTTGCATCAAAGATTGGAGCACTTATATAGAACATCCTTAATGTCTCAAGTCTAAGGACTAGATACACCACTAGGACTACGGAATCGCTGTCTGACAATAAGGCATCATCAATCATTCAGCATTTCGTAAGAGGATCAATCAGTGAAATCATTCTTCAATGAGCACATGTACTGTTTCGCTAGTATCTCCACATGAGCAGCTATAAGACCAGCTGCATCCATTATATGGACGGGTATACAGCACACTATTATATTTTGTTATCTCGATATCCCTCTCGAGTAACCTATGACCGGGATTATTTAAGATTTGTGTTTAAAGGCGAATCGGTCTTATTATCGTGATCTCATCACAATCTGATTCCCATTGCACAAATCCAAAGACATCACAATATATATATGCATATATGTAATAATCAATATAAAGTGATAAATACCAAAATATAATAAGCGAAAAGATTGTGTGTCAAGTCACATGTGTCATCACTCACGTGATTGGCTTGTAGAGCACATATGACTAGAACAGACATCATTGACATTGGTGATATTCACATTAAAACCAACCTTGGCTGCAAGTTGGTGCTTAAGGATGTGAGACACGTAGTTGACTTGAGGCTGAATTTAATTTCAGTTAGAAAATTAGATAAGAAAGACTATGATAGTAGATTTCACAAAAGGCAATGGAAGCTCAATAAGGATTCTCTTATTATAGCTAATGGAAAGAAATATCACACCATATACAGGTTGCAGGCTAAGCTTGTGGTGAGCAGCTGAATACTACAGAGAAAGACTTAAGCATGGAGTTGTGGCATAGGCGATTGAGACACATAAGCAAGAAGGGGCTATAAGTTCTTTCCAAGAGAGAGGTATTGCCAGACCTCAGAGGTACACATTTGAACCCTTGTATTGATTTGGCTGGTAAACAACATAGAGTTTTATTTGCGAGTCCTGCTTTATTTAGAAAAATGCATGTCTTAGATCGTGTTTATACAAATGTATGTGATCTTTTGAGGACAAAAACTCATAGTAGATCTATTAATGTTCCTGGCATCAATGATGCACTTTATTTTGTCACTTTTTATATATGATTTTTCTAGGAAACTTTGGGCCTATACTATGAAGACCAAAGATCAGGTTATTAATGTTTTCAAAGAGTTTCATGCCAAAGTTAAAAGGGAAATAGAAAGGCAATTAAAATACACAAGATTATATAATGGTGATGAGTATATAGGATTGTTTAATAATTATTGCATATCGCATGGCATCCAACATGAGATGACAGTTCCTAGTACACCTCATCATAATACAATTGCAGAGAGGATGAACCGCACCATCATGGAAAAGATCAGATGTATACTTTCATAGGCCAAGCTACCCAAAAGGTTTTGGGATGAGGCTTTGAGGACTACAATTGATGTGATCAACTTGTTGTCGTGCATTTGCACATGTTCCAAATAATGAGAGGTTTAAGCTAGATGGTAAGACAAAAGAATATATTTTTCTTGGGTACTCATATGATCAGTTTGGTTATAGGCTTTGGGATCTAGAAAAGTATGAGTTTAAAAGCAGAGATGTGGTTTTCTTTGATGATCAAACCTTTGAGGATTTGAAGAAGAAGGCACCAGCCAAGACTTCTGTAGAAGGATTAGCAAATTGTGACCTAGTTACTCCTCCAGTATATCAGGGTGATGGTGAGATATGCAAGAAGATGGTGTAAAGCTTGATATTGATCTACCTACAGGACATGTTAAGCAAGAAGGATTTGGAGAGCAACTTCCCGTAGAACCTCAGTTGAGAAGATCTTCTAGACAACGTCAACCTTCCAGAAGATACTCTACAGTTGAGTATGTGATGCTTACTGATGCAAGTGAACCAGAGAGTTACTAGAAAGCAATTGAAAGTGGGCAGAAAAAGAAGTGGTTAGTTGTTATGCAGGAAGAGATTGATGCTCTTAAGAAGAACCACACATATGATTTACCAAATGAAATGAAAGCCTTAAAGAACAAGTAGGTTTTCATGTTAAAGACTTGAGAATATTGTTCTCAACCAAAGTATAAAGCTAGATTGGTTGTGAAAGGTTTTGGTCAAAAAAAAAATATTGACTTTGAAGAGAATTTTTCTCATGTTGTTAAAATGTCTTATATTCATGTTGCTCCTGGTATTACTGCTAGCCAGGACTTGAAGGTTTAGCAGTTAGATGTAAAGGCAGCTTTCTTTCATGGTGATTTGGAGGAGAAAATTTATATAGAGCAACCAGAAGACTTCCAAGTCAAAGGTAAAGAGAATTTTGTCTACAAGTTGAGGAAGCACTTGTATGGACCGAAGCAAGCTCTAAGATAGTGGTATAGAAAGTTTGATTTATTTATGACAGAAAATGGATACAAAAAAACAACTACAGATCATTGTGTGGACATCAAATAGTTTGGTGAGAATTTTATTATTCTCTTACTTTATGTTGATGACATGTTTATTCTTGGGAAAGATATGTTTATAATTGACATGTTGAAGAAGGAACTAAGTGAGTCTTTTACAGTAAAGGACATGGGGCCAGCAAAAAATAATAAGATTTGGTTGTCATAAGAGAAATACATAAAGAATGTATTGGAAATGTTCAGTATGAGCAAAGCCAGTTGGTTCTCCTCTTATAGGTCACTTCAAGTTGTGCTCAAAATAGAGTCTGTCAATTGATGAGGAGAATGAGAAGATGTAAAAGGTTCCTTATGCTTCAATAATTGAAAATTTCATATATACAATGGTATGTACGAGGCCAGACATCACATATACAATGGGTATTACTAGTAGATTTCTTACAAATCCAAACAAAGAGCACTAGACAATAATGAAGTGGATCTTTAAATATGTCATAGGGATATCTAAAGTTTGTTTAAGCTTTGGAGGTGGACCACCTTGATAAGACCCTAAGGTCTTATCTTAGAAGAAAGAGGAGAAATGGGGATGCTCTGATACCAAATGATAAGACCCTAAAGTCTTATCGTAAAAAGGAAGAAGAGAAAGGGATGATCACTTCGAGGGGATCGACCTCCTTGATCGCTTCGAGGGGATCGGCCTCCTAGGGTTTGTCAAAAGACAGAATAGTATTTTTCATAGATGATCAAAAAGAAGCCGTTACATCGCTATTTATAGAGTTCCACCTAGAGTCCACCAAGACTTAGACTCTTAATAATAAATAAATATTAATAAACCTCTACCCGATTTTAACTGAACTAAATAGACACAATAAACAACTGTACTAAACAGACTCAATAAACATTATTCAAAAGCTCAGAAAAAGGGTCCTAACAGTTCCTCCCTCTTCAAATCAGCCTTGTCCTCAAGGCTGAGCAGCATCAATCTCGGGGAGCTTCTCTTTCAGCACTTTAGTCATAGACTATCTGTGACGT
>LVTN01000068.1:103700-114420 GCA_001649415.1 Musa itinerans | reverse complement strand
CGAAGATGAAGATAACTGCAGCAAGGGGGCAGCAGCGGTGGTGGCGGCTGCTGGCTGGGCAGTAGCGACGATGATGGAGAAGGGGCAACGATGGTCGCTGATCAAGACGCAGAGGTTCCTTCTCGGTTGAGAAGGATCGACGTTCGTGGCTGCCGGCTTCACCCTTCCTCTAATAATAAATAGAGTTCCACCTAGAGTTCCACGCAAGGGGGCAACGCAGTTCTAACCTATTTATAGAATTCCACCTAGAGTCCAATACTTAAACTCTTAATAATAAATAAATATTAATAAACATTTATCAAACTCTAATTAAACTAAATAGACTCAATAAACAATTAGACTAAATAAACTCAATAAACATTATTCAAAAGTTCAGAAAAAAAATCCTAAGTTGACAAATTACACAAATACATATATGGCAAGAGATATAGATACGAGGAAATCCACATCAGGTTTTATACTTACTTTTACAGGGGAGTTGTATCATGACAATCCAGATTGTAAAGGTATATTACACTCTCCACCACAAAAGCAGAATATATTACTGCTACATATGTTTGCAAAGAAATATTATAGATAAAAGAATTCTTATAAAGGGTTGAAATAAGAAATTATATAGTGAATTATGATAACCAGAATGCTATCCATTTGTGTAAAAACTCAATTTTTCATTCCAAATCAAAACATATAGATGTCAGATACCATTAAATTCGAAATGTACTTGAAGAAAAGTAGTTGCAGTTTCAAAAAATTCACACAGATGACAACGGAGTAAACATATTAATAAAGATCTTACCGAAAGAAAGACAAAAGATATACCGATAGTTAGTCGACATGACTTTACATTAAGAAGTCTTGGGACATCCTCTCTTATGAGTTGAAGGGGGAGGTTGTTGAGCTGACAGCCCATGGGTTCAGCCAATTATAGGCTTTAACAATCCACCCCTCATTCTCCAAACCCTAAATCCAAATTAGGAGGGGTGTGGTGGTTACGAAAATAATAAAAAAAAACTGTAGTGAAGAATACTACAACTATATGATTCTAAAAAAGGAGGAGAACAAGACAAAAAAAAATAAGAAAAGAAAGAGAAGAAAATAATAACAATATAAAGAGACTGTTTTCAATCATCCAATAGTATTCTCCTCTCAAGTTAAATTAGATCTATAGTAGATTTTTACTATAATTACTTAAAAAAAATTTAAATATTGTATACAGTGATATAATCTTTGTATCATAGTTATTCTCTTAAAACTATTACTAAGATTTTAAATAAAAAATTAAAATTTATATATTCATTATTTTTATAATAAATTATCTATAATATATCCCGTAATTTTTACCCTTCACGTTTGAAAATTTTTTTACATAAATCTTAGTGTTCTATTTAATTATGAGTCTATTTAATTTCGCTAATCTATTAATATTTGTTCGTATATAAAAATTTATTTCTTTTTATATCCTAATTTATCTTGATTATATGAGACAGTAACGTGACAGAAGAGGGTGGAAGATAGTTCTTCTTCCTTTCAGCAACTCCACTCCTGAGATGGGCTGCTGAAGATGAGTTCTTCACCATTAGATTTTCTTGCTCCCTGTTTCCTGAGACAGTAATGTGACAGAAGAGGGTGGAAGATGAGTTCTTCCTTTCAGCAAGTCCACTCCTGAGATGGGCTGCTGAAGATGAGTTCTTCACCATTAGATTTTCTTGCTCCCTGTTTCCTCCATTCCCTGTTGCCTGCTGCTCTCGTCCGCCCTTCACATCTGCAACACAAATGACAATGCACTTATGAAATGTTCCAATATATAGGCAGAAAAAAAGAGAATAAATCAAACAAATTAACTTAAGAGGTTAGATGTTTACTTCGTCGAGGATTCGTGGAAGGACCACGCCCGTCCCCCTGCACTCCCTCGCTGAACCGGCTCGTGCAGAGGGAACGAACCGGCCCTGAACCGGGCGGATCGGCCGCTGTAACACCCCAACCGTTCATCAAAACATCGACAGAAGAGGGAAAAAGGCCGCATTATGATGAAGCAACAAAGCAAAATAAGGAAACCGGGTCAACTAAGATGAGGTAGTAGCCAGCCAACTATGATGAAACATCGCCAGCCAATGCGTCGTTTCTTTGGCCTTCCACGAGCATTAGCATTAATTAAGATGAGGTAGTAGCCACGTAATCAATACCCATGAAGCCTTTTTAAAAGGATCAAAGGCATTAATAATTAAAGGAATCGAAATCAACTATATTCACATCCCTCACGAGATACACGAATAGACGGATGCGTTTGGATAACATTTATATTTTTAATCTCAGTAAAAATGAGATTACTAAATCTATTTGATGACCACCATTAGGTAAATATGCTTGGAAGTAACCATTTTGGCATGCAGAGAGAATACTCAAAACAAATATCAACCATTCTTGATTGCAAGCTTGATTCCAATTGAATACAAAATTGCTCTTCCTCTGCTTAGTTGATATATGTTCCGTTGAACAGTGTTGTCTGATATTTTTATTCGGCAAAAAGATCCATCAGCACAAAGATCGAAGTGGTTACCTCCTCAGACATCATCCTCTCTATAAATCAGGTATGCATTGCTGCAGCAAAAACTGAAAGCCAATGCCCTCCCGGCAGAGGTCGGAGGCGAGAATGCACACTGCGAAGGCTCTAATATATTACCTGCCAAGAAACTCTTCCTGTAGTAGATAAGAAGCAAAAATTAGCCCATATAAACATTATTTCAAGTTACGTGTTATAAACAAACTGCCAATAAATCACAAGAAGAATGTTGCAAACTAAAGAAACTCCATGGAGTCATAGCAAAGTTGATATGAAATTGAGTCTATTGACACATGACAATGAATGTCATAAGTGGAAGATTTGTCTACTCTTTCAACCAAAAATTTTCAAATAGCTTTGATATAATCTTACAAGGGAATTAACATCATTTATATTAGACAATATCGACTGAGTTATGGCAACAGTTCAATCAGACAAATACCTTGCAGAATCCAAAAGTTGAGAGGCTATCCGCTTCTGTCTCTGGGATGGCACAACCCAGATGGCCCTAAAGCCACAGAGAGCAGGCACAGATTCCTCCTCACAGAGAACAGCTCCGCTTTCCCATTGATCAACCCGGGTCTTATTTGTCAGACCACTTCTTCTGGCAACATCTCTCTTAAAGCTAAACCCTCCAAATTGTAAGTTCGTGCATTGCCTTTCTAAATTCTGCGTCGGTTTGCCTGAAGATGTCTTCTCAAAGTTACCATTAGAATATTTGCCAGAGAGAGAACTCGGTATGACTCTATGTGCAGCTTTTATCGGTTCGGCGACAAGGCAGCCAATGATCCGATGATTCGCAATAAACAGATAAACCTTCATCCATCAACAAACTTAAAACGCATGAGCAAATTGACAGCATATATAATTTATTTCTACTTCGTAGATTGATCACCTTGCAAAGCTTGTGGAGAAGGTGACCATCAGTAAACCCAAGCTCCTTCTCCATTGTCTTAAGCACTTCTTGGACCTGAGAACACGGGAAAAGGGTTTGGGATGCTGGAATGTTGATTAATCTATCTATATCATTTTAACAAACAGTTTGCGAGCACTCAAAAGAAGAATAAGTGACCTTGCGCGTGTGAGACGGAGGATCACCATCAACCACCAATAGAATGCGGCCGCCGTCCACGCTAGTTGTCGTCGAGATCACCCTCTCGTTGCGCCAGCCCTGCAAATCAAATTCGACACGCTACAGAACAACAACGGGCAGCGGATGTAGAAAAGACCCGATTAATTGCATTGAAAACCGGAAGGACCTTGAATTGGATGCCGTCGTAGTAGTTCTTGTGGAAGGACCGGTGGAACTTCTCATCGGCCTCATCCCCGCAGGCGTACATCATTCCGCAGACGGAGCAGGAGTGGAGAAGGAAGTCGGACTGCCCCAACTCCAGATGGTACTGCGCGTAGCTCCGCTTCTTGTTAAGGACCTTGCCGACGGACTCGGACGACGAAGTCGCCGGCCCACTCGACGCCTTCGCCTCTGCTTCCCCTCGATTCTTTTGCTTCCCGTCATCGCAGTCGCTGCTCGATTGGAATTCGCGAACATGAAAGCCGACACGCAAAGATTAGACGAATCAGAGACGGAGGGAACAGATACCTTCGATCAGGGAAGGGCTTAAAGAAGGCGCTGATCTTGGCCTGTTGCATCTCGGAATCGGGAGCAAGCAATGAGGGAGGGGCACCATGGCGAGTTTGACGTCCCCTTATCTTTTCGCCGTCGGGGGATTTCGAAAATTTTGCCGCTTCCCGCCCTTTTTATTTTTGTTTCGGTCGTGCTGCCCTCGCGGCGTCGATATCGGATCGGGAATCCGGAATTGAATCCGGCTCCGGATGATATATTTTATTTAGTTCTATTATTCCTTTTTTATTTTTTTTTAAAAAAATATTAAAAAATAATAAAAGAAAAAGAATGGTGCAATTACTAGACCCGCATAAGCTGCATCAAAAGACTCGTGTCCCCAAGTTGTGTGCTTCATGCATACACTAACCATGCTGTCTTGACTGCTACGACAGCCGGAGTGCAATCTTACACCATACTCCTACTCTTCAACATTTCAGGTAAATTGACACCAATCAGTAGCAAAGCTATGCAGGTAATAGAGCAACATGTAAATAAATAGAAAGGGTATGACACACCTCCTGGAAGCATTCATTAGTGTTGTCCCAAACTATGCTTCAAATAAACCTTCAAAAGTTTTGAGGCGATGTTCTTCAAAGTGAAGAAAGCGAAACAATTATTTATCAGCTTATTTTTCGTCAATGGGTATATACGTATACATATATATATCTATATACGTATACATATATATATATATCTATATATATATATATATATATATATATATATGTATATATATAACTGCCGTGTCTCCTCTTCCGTAGAAAGCCTTGCGCCGTTCTCTATCTCCTCCCTTCGTCTCCACAACCACGGTCGTGTTCGTCGTCGCCATCAGAGATCAGATCATAAGAAGCAGTAGTCGATCCCATCGCCGTACCGGTTGATCCTTCGTTTCTTGATCGTCTTTGGCGTTTCTTCTCTCGCGATGACGGCGACCGCTGGTAACCACCTTTGCCTCCTCTTGATTCTCTCTTAGATTTTGTTCTTACTTATAAAGAGTGTGCTCTGATCAATCTTCTTCGTCTCGTCTCCGTCAAACCTCTCTACCGGGGATCGGGATCGATACCCCATTTCTCGATCTTCTTTGATGCCTCTTTCCCTGATGTGATGGTCGTCAGTGAACCCTGTTTCCTATCCTTATTCCTCTCTTATAGTTCTTCCTATTCCTTATTCCCTTCTTATTGTTCTTGATCTTGCATACGAGTAGTGTGTTTCTGTAAGAACTTATTTGGCCTCTGTGTGAAATTTATGGCGTATAGGAACTTATTTCCTCAAAAAAATTTCTGATCCAAAAAAATATGAACTGGGATATCGTTTTTGTGATTCATTGATGTTTCTGATACAACGCACGCAGTCCCCAACCCCCCAAACCCAAAAAAAAAAAGAGAGAGAGATCCTATCTATGGTTTTACATCCAGAAATCATGCATCAATTACAAAAACCTAACATCCTATTGGCAAAAAAGAAAAACTAACATCCCACTATTGTCGAATCATCTTCGAGCTGGAACTCAGTTACTCTACTCCTCCATCCTTCCCTGTGACTACGCCCTAAAGCCTCAACTGATCCCAAATTATACATCAAAAAGAAGAAACAGAGCTTACTGTGGTATCAGTTCAACCTAACAACGCTTATTCCCAATAAATTTAATGACGCAATACCCAATTGCCAACAAACATTCAAGAGACAGCAGTTGCACAAATGCTTAGGAGAAAAGAAGAGGTAGAGAGATGAAGACAAACAATTAATGCGCAACATCCAAGATCTAGAGAAAACCAAATCTTTGGAAATAGAAGAGTTAACAGAAACATGAATTCATTAACATCCCAGATCAGAGAAACCCAGCTCTTGTTGGAAAAAGGGGAACTCTAAGAATTGATAATGAAGTCGATCAACATGAAAGATGTATAATAGATATCTCAACCCTTATTACAATAGCTTGTCTTAAATTCCAAACACAATCCATCTTTATAGTAAGTAGATCAATCGACCTATAATTGCAACCCTTTTTTCAAAGATAAAAACTTTACCTAAAAACTAAATTCCAACTTCTTTTGTCGCTGTCAACTCGAACTTTGCTGCTGTTCTTCTTTTGCTGCTGCTGTGGATTGCTAACTTCAATATTTGTTGTTGTCGATTGCTAACTTCAACTTTTGCTACTGTTATCTTCAACATTTGAAGTCACCAACCGCCTCTTTGTTGCTGCCAACTTCAACATTTGCAGTTGCAATTTACCAAAGCAAAATTTACCTTAACACTAACAACCGACTTCACTAAGTTGGTTTTATAAATTTTAAATTATATTTTAATGTTCTATTATGGACTTAGTTGGAATTGCTTAAGCCGTGAGGCACCATTGCGGTAAAGACGTAAATCTAACTTGAGTTGCCTAAGTCACGAAGTGCCCTTGTGCTAACTTCTCAGACTTAGATGGGATTGCTTAAGTCATGATACACCCTTACGATATACATCCGTAAAGGGTCAGCCAATTTGTAATCTCACTTGGGTCCCAAAGGACCTGTAAAAGAGAAAGTTGATTAGTTCGAAAATGAGTGACGAACAAGTCTCGATATCTCGTGGAAATGGAAGCTTTACAAGCAATTCAGCGAACACCTTACGTACATAAGAGAAAATAAGGGAAGGAGAAAAACAAGGACTTTAGAACGCAGAACGAACAGCTGTAAATCCACAAACAATTGGTCACCGGGTGCTGGGCATGAAGACAAGTTCCCGTCAAGTTAACGTGCGAACTTGTGAAGATTTTTCAATGCCTGATAATATACCAAAACCCCATCTAGTCCTGTGCCACCTTGGGGGTTCTAGGGTGTTAAAATAGTTGACGTTTTATATGCAGCTGTGGCTTACAGAAAATAAGTCATGGCACGTAAAAACGGAGCCATTTTGGGATAGTTCGGCGCGGTGAGCAATTGCACTGCAACGCTACAACATGTTCGAACATATATTTTTATAAGCAAAAATACACAAAACTAAGGTAAAATAGGCTGTCATGTCTCTACAAGCATACAAAAGTGATGAACGGTTCGTTGAACGAAGTTGTTGCGGGTGGGCGATGACCGTTCTTGACAGTTCGCTCTTAATTTAAATTTTATTTTGTAACTCAAAGTAGCTTTCATAGATACACAAATACATCAGTATTCATAGGCTTCGTAAATATATCTACAACTTAATCTTTACTTCTGTAATATTTCATCTCGATTTCACTTGATGTTTGAGGAAATGATATCTCGCATAAATGTCTTTGCTTCAATCATGTTTGAGGAAATTGTATCTCGCATAAATGTATTTGCTTCTATCATGATTGACTGGGTTCTTGGATAACTTCAGAGTTAAAGAGTTATCACAAAAAAATCTTGGTCGACATATTTTGTTTGAATCCGAATTCTTCTAGTAGATTTCTGAGCTATACAACTTGAGATGCACATGTAGCTATTGCAATATAGTCTGCTTTTATTGTAGATAGTGATACAATTGGTTGTTTCTTATAACATCATGAACTTGCTCCAGATCCCAGAAAGAATATATATCCAGATGTACTCTTTCCACTAGCAATATCTCCTGCATAATCACTATCAATAAATCCAGTCAAATAAGAATTTTCTCTTATCATAAAGAATACTGAAATCTCGAGTCTCATTCAGATAATGCAAGATTCTCTTTGCTGCTTAAAGATGAACTTCTATTGGATTCTTCATATATCTGCTTATTAAGCTGACTCCATATATGATATCTGGTCTTGTTACTGTCAAGTACATGAGACTACTAACTATCTACCTGTAATAAGTAATATCAATCTTTTTACCATTTCCAGCATAACTAAGCTTTAGACCACATACAACTAGAGTACTAACTTGCTTACTTTTGTTTATTTTGAATTTATCAAGAATTTTATTGGTATATATCTTTTGTAAAATGAAAATGCATGTATCTTGTTGTTCAACTTTAATACCAAGAAAATAATTCATTAGTCCTAAATTAGTCACATCAAATTCTTTATTCATGGAGTTTTGAAATTCATGAATCATATCATCATAATTACCAGTAAAGATTAAATCATCCACATATAAGCAAATAATTAATATCCTACCTGCATCTTTTATGTTTTGCAAGTAAAATATGCTCATAAGGACATTTTTCAAATCCATGTGTTTAAAAAAAATGAATCTATACAACTATATCATGCTCTAAGTACTTGCTTTAAACCATATAAAGTCTTCTTTAATTTATAAATTTTCTTTTCAGAACCATTTAACACAAATCCAGATGGTTGTTCTATATAATTTTTTTTTAATTCACCATGTAAAAATGCTGATTTAATATCTAATTGATCAATTATTTTGAGCTGCAAGAGAAAGTATTAATCACAGTGTTTTGGTGCAAATATTTCATCATAATATATTCCTTTATTTTGCTTTAAGTTTTTTGCAATGAAGTCTGGCCTTATATTTCTCAATAATATTATCTTGCTTTAAATTTATTCTTTAAATTCATTTTTCACCAATGGGTTTACGCTCTTGTGGTAAGTCAATTAATTCCCAAGTTTGATTCTTCTAAATGGAGTTAATTTCTTCTTTCATAGCTTTTTCTATTTTTCATCACTTTTGATGCCTCTTCAAAAGTGATTGGATCACCATCAACAAAATATGCAAAGTGTATTAGAATATCTTCGACTTCTTCATCAATAAATTCAAGAAAATCAGTCACATAGTCTTTCATCCAGCCTGATTGTCTTCTTGTTCTTTTGGAAGTTGTAGGAAAATTTGTTCTAGTTGGCATGATAAATGTAGGTGAACAACAAGCAGAAGAACAAAAATAGTATATCAGATGAAGAATTATTTTCAGCTGAAGCTTTATGAAGAGAACCAACTTCAAATGAATCTACAACTTTATCATCCATAATTCCCTTCTCTTTGTTGCTGCTAACTTCAACATTTGCAGCTGCAAATTATCAAAATAAAATTTATCCAAACACTAAACCGTCTTCACTAAATCGATTTTCATAAAATTTTAATTATATTTTAACAATTCTGAGTATTTATTCCCAAGAAGTTTTTCGCAACAGGGTTCGAGATTTAAGAAACACAAGTTCCATCAGTGCTGCGGGAGAGAAGAAGAGAAGAATAGACGAAGGAAACATCCAAAATCCGGAGAAAGCCGCGGAAGAGGTAAACAGATGAAACATCAGCGCACCGCATCACAGATGCAGAGAAACCCAACTCAAGTATTTATTCAAAACAAATCTAGTCACGCAATACCCCATTGCCAAATGCAACTCATAAGTATTTATTCAAGAAACAAAAGTTCCGCCCGTGCTAAAAGAAAAGAAGAGATAAACAGATGAAGGAAAATACAATATGCAACATCGAAGATCTAGAGAAGGCCAACTCTTAATCACGCAAAAACCTGAGTTCTAACTACTCCAGGTTTCAAGATTCAAGAACAACACCTATACCGGTTCGGGCGCTCCGCCGGTCGCATTGCCGGGAGGGACGTCGAGGGCGTCACTGAAAAGACGGATCTCTGCGCCACGGCGTCCTGCTACCGGCTAAACTAGGTAGACGACAGCTTCGCCGGGGAGAGGCCAGTTCTGTCAAAGGAGAGAGAGGCGCCTGATGAGCATTTGCACCGATCGACGAGCAAAGGTGAGGAAGGGGAAGGGGTGGAAACCCCAAGGAGCGGGGGAGGGCAGGAGCGTCCTTGCACTCGCTGCTGGTGCCTTTTATACCCTATCATCGACAGATGATCAGATCTAGAAGCTTCCCGTAAGTTCCTCCCAATAACTGTCTCGGCTGATGACAAATCCATAACGCATTGAATACGTACACGCGTATAATATACCCATTTAAACGATGCGTATAGCAAGACATATATCGAGCATGTTCCAGGAATATTATATGCATGTCCCTACCAAACATTAAAATTAACCTTATATGCCCCCTTTAATTAGTGTGCGCCAAGAAAACACTTGGGCCGATCCACAAGCAAATCTCTTGGGCTAATCGGAGCATATCAAACCTCGGCTCCGAACCCCTCTGGCTGTAATGATCACCGTCTTCGACCCTTGTCGATTCTGCCGTTCGATTCATCAGATGGATCCATCTTGTCATCTCATGCGGTTGTTTGGAAAGTGAAAGATGTGAACGCAAGCGCAGGATCACCGTCTTCGATCCTTGTCCATTCTGCCGTTCGATTCATCAGATGGATCCACATCCTGTCATCTCATGTGGTTGTTTGGAAAGTGAAAGATGTGAATGCAAGGGCAGGACTCCCCTCACTGTGATGGAAGAGAAATGGGAGTAGGCGTTCGTGTCAAGAGAGCAAAGAAGGGCAATCCCACACCACCACGCGTCTGTACTGCGTCATTAATGCATGGGAATGTGCGCATCAAGTTTGCAGGGCAGACAAGCGTCCTGCAAGTCCACCATGAGCATGTGCTCTGTAGACCCCCCCCCCCCCCCCCCCCCCCCCCCCACCCCCCCCCCCCCCCCCCCCCCCCTCCTCCCCCACCACCCCAAAACCAA
>LVTN01000068.1:69815-103581 GCA_001649415.1 Musa itinerans | reverse complement strand
AGCGGCCTGCAAGTCCCCCATGAGCATGTGCTCTGTAGCCCCCCCCCGCCCCCCCCCCCCTCGAAGCCTTTGTCCCAACCTTAACTCTGATCACGAAGAACAGTATTCCACTGTCGTCGTCGGGACCTCCAAATCCGCAACGCTGGCCTTTTCTCCGGTCCTTCAACTCCTCAAAGTGCCACGGCCAGCCATCGGAAGGAAATGGCCCACGCCCACCACTTTTCCGCTGAATTATTGCAGTACATTTACCTCTCAGCAGCATCATCATCATCATCCACAACGTCGCATGGCCCCTCCACTGCTGGCCTCCCCCACCCCCATGATATCCGTCCTTGTCCAGCAGCTCCATTTGACAATGATCTATCTGATTTGGTTCTTACTTTGGCACCCTTTCTAACCCGACTCCTTGTAATTATAACCCACATGTACACTGTACTGTTGTTTCATGCAAACAAAGTACGTGAAGGTGTCCAGCAACAACAGGCAACATGTATAAAAATCTTCCATAGTAATGATTGGTATCTATAATCCCAAATAAGTGAAACGTTATACATTTCGTCAACTTTATGGACTAGGCTTCTAACCCAAACACCATACCCCAATCATATAATTCTATCTAGTATAAGACCCTCCTGTGATCTTAAACCTTTCTTCTATCCACTATAACGACTCACTAACTCCTACTTTACCAGATATGTATGACACGTACAATCCAATATAGACATGCACTTGAACCTATGATGCCTGGTAGTAGTTCAGCAGCAAACCTCGGTCTGCCCTGAATGCAGCATTGGAAGAATGTGCAGCTGCTGTGTTGTGGTTGAGACTGCAGTAGTCACTGCCCTCACTGCTCGTCTCCAACCTCCTTCCCAGTCGCATGCTGTCGCTGGATAGAAGGGATGCTTGCGCTCCCGACAGGGGAAGATTCCCACTGTGTTGAAGGCCAAGAGTGAGGGACACACCATTGCCCGAGAACCTCCGAGAGAAGTGCTCCGCATCAAATGTTCTTAGCTCTCCCATGGGATAAGCTCCGTAGTTGCCGCCATGGCTTGTGGTGCCCGCTAACAATGTGTAGCCTTGCTCCCCGACCCCCTGTCTCCCATCCATCAACTGCATCAGGATCTCTTGGTTGCTCGGCTCGTCCGGTTTCGATCCAACAGTGAGAGGATTTGCCATGGGATTTACGTGCGGCGAGTCGTTGCTTCTGGTCCTCTTGACCCTGGGTTGTGCGATCGCGTCGCTGTCGTAGTAAGCCTGGCTTTGGCCGTGAACGAAGGATGATGGCTGCACTGATGCCAGAGTTTGCTTCAGCTCATTTTTGAGGCTGTCGGACGGCGGTGTTGCTGTCGGGCTTCCTTCCTGTGGAGCGTTGGACTTGGATGTAGAGCTTCCATGAGCGTCGCTCTTGCTTGCGTTCTCGTCGGAGTTGTTCTGCTCTTGATCTTTGATCTCTTCCAAGTACATCTCCTCCACCATCGGCTTCCAGAGCCTCACTCTCGCGTTTATGAACCAATTGGAGACCTGAATCGACAGAGGAGACAAGAACAAAGCACCAGTTTCCTTATCATAATCTGCAACCTCGTTACGGGAGGAAGATGAGTAGGTACGGCGACGTTCCCAGTACCTGGCTCCTCGTGAGTCCTGTTTGTTTAGCCAGCATCATCTTGTCCGAATCCTTTGGATATCTGCATCAAATCCACAGTTCATTTCACCGACAACAGTGGGAGGAGAGTCGTCGATCTGAGCACTTACGGGTGGAGAAAGTGTTCGAAGAGCCAAGCTCGGAGCACGGAAACAGAGCGTTCCGGCAGTCCTCTCTGAGGTCTCCAAGCGTTCGGCTGGATCATCCCCAGTTGCTGAAGTGCGCGCTGCTGTCTCAGATGATGATCGATGAACCGAAGCCGTGACCCTCCCGACTTACTTTCTTCCTCTCCCAGGCTCTTACTGGTTGCTTGGATTTGGCCAGTGATGGCGTCTCGGAGGCACCGGAACTGCTTCGATATTGTCCCAAGGGCGAGGGCGGTGTAGGTTCTCGCGGATCCATAGCCGGCAACAGCTTCGAATGAAGAGATCACAATTTGCATTTGATGGTGATACTGCCTGTACCTCTGTTCCACCTTTCAATCACCCAAAACCCAAAGTAGAACGAGTAAGTCGACAGCTCAAGGGCCAAAACAGTAAGGAACACAACAGATGAGAACATCGAAGACGTCATATATATATCTTCTCTGTTCTAAGCGCCAATTGCTGGACCAAAACTACCATGAGATTAAGGTATAAGGGAGTAGTTCTTTGTGTTGCCAGTTCTGTTCCCTCTTAGATTAGATGTTCCTAATAACCAACTAAAATTCCCCGAAAAATCTGTGCTATATTCTCGAAAATTGTTGGTAGTAACTTCAAAAGAATATTTGTTCAAAAATCAGAAAAAAAAAATACTCTTTAAGCATTTGTCATATGTATTATTACCTCGTCGAGCATGTTGATGAGTTTGGCCTTCTTCATCTGAAGCTCCTGCCGTTCTGCCGTCGTTAGATCTGCGACTTGCTTTTCCTTGGAGGTGTCGTCGGTAGCTCCCGCACCTGAACACTTTAGCTCCGCGTTGCTGCTGTCGGCAGGATCCTTGGAAGTCGGCCCTTTCGCTGGCTCGCTTTTGATCCCCTTCTCGACGTTAACGACCTCATCGAGCAGTTGTTGCGCTGCCTTCAAGTACTTGGATCCCATCAGAAAGCTCTGCGAGCCTGAGGCACCATTGGCAGCACCCGGCACCATGGACGCGGATGCAACAGTCGTCGCACCGTTGGCGCTGGCCGGAGATATCTCCGGCGCAGGCGCCACCATCTCATGCGGTGAGAGGCTGAGAGAGAGCCCTTGCTGTGCCGATGGCACGGCGGAGGGGCGCCGGGGACCGAATTGCGACGCCATGTCGACCGGGTTGCTCGATGTGGCCGGTGTCCAGAGGTTGTAATGAAGGCGGGGGATCAGGCCTTGGACGGCGGCCGACAGATCATGGGGTGCATGGATCGGTGGTGGGCGGTAGGATTCATGGGGTTGAGCTGCTGGTTGGAACGGGATCCCGACGAACTGCTGCTGCTGCTGATTCGGCTGGCTAGCTTGTGCGAGGTTGATCGGATTCATGGAATTCAGCGTGGAGTTCAAGAGGACCATGTTGGCGGGAGCTGCTGGGTCGGCGTAGCCGACGTAGCTGGGGTTCATGAGGTAGAGGGTCTGCAGGCCATCCGGCTGGATCTCCGGGGCTCCATGGAAGTACGTCGCCATCGAAATTCCCCGAAGAAGAGATCAAGATAAAGGTGTTCTAATCGCACCGGTCGACGGCGAAGTGTCTCCTCGGAGAGCGATAATGACTGCAGCCCGAGTGGCCGGGCGTAATATTCTCCTGCAGAAAAGCATGGAGATCACGAACATGGATGATCGGATGAATGAATCGAACAAGACTCGGAGAACAACAGTTGGAAATACGTTTCAATAAGATGAAACAAATACCGTTGACTCGCTAATCCTTGTACTGCAAAGCAGCCTAGAGAAGAGCGTCGTCGGATGAACTGATGAGATCGACGAGAAAGAGAGACCGAGTCGGATGGTGGCGGCGCTCGGCTCAGTCCAACAGCACAGGAAGAACCCATTCCGCGAACTCGAACGCTTCCTATAGATCGAGAGAGGATAGGAAGAAGAGGAGATGGAGATCAGGTGCTAAGAAAGAAAGGCGGCCATCTTTATCAGCTGAGACAACCGAGTATTATTTTTTCGCAGGCAGTACCTGAGAGAGATGATGAATCCCCATGAGCACGTGGGAAGATATAAGAATGGAACTTGGGGAAAGGCCTCTTCTTTCTTCCCTCTTTCTTAGGAGCTCCTACTTGCCCTCCATCAAAAGATCTCCCTTCTCAGAAGAAGCAAGCTGAGAGCTACCAGAGATTTGAGTTGAATAACATAAAGGAAATAGAGTCTTAGCAACCTCTCTCTCTCTCTCTCTCTCTCTCTCTCTCTCTCTCTCTCTCTCTCTCTCTCTCTGCCTCTCTTTCTCTTTCTCTCTCTTCAATTGAAAAGGAAAAGAAATAAAGACACCATTTATAAGCTCTCAGGAAAAGAGATGCCATCTTTCACTAGCTAACATTATCCATCACTAGCCCTCAAATTTCTTTTCCTTTTCCTTTTTAGAAAAATGGCAGTACTTTTGGGGTTGGGGATACGGGCACAGTTTAAGCTATCATGAACCCATGAAGAGGAGTGAGCGTGGGGTGTTGGTACCTGCGAGTGGATCAAAAGAAAGCAAGGCCCGGTTGATTTGACGTACTCTACTCCTCATCATTAGATGCAGGAGAAGTCGATGATGGGAGAGAGAGAGAGAGAGAGAGAGAGAGATAATATAGGTAGCCATAAAAATATTAATCTACAAAGACATCGGTATAAGTTTGGGAGAGAGATGGTGAAGGTGTTAAAGAACTGACACAAGTGTCAGAGGGGACAAACAGCTGAGAAACGAGGAAACGTCGACTTCCACAGAGTTGATTTTTATACGAAGATTGCAGAAAAAGATAGAGCTTCTTCTTCCTCTCTCTCTCTCTCTCTCTGCTACTGCCTCCAAAACAAATAAAAATCTCGTTTTTTTCGGCTTTTCTCTCTCTCTCTCTCTCTCTCTCTCTCTCTCTCTCTCTCTCTCATGGCTACCTAATTCTTAGATTCTTTATTTGTGGTTGGATGCTGGGGTTGGAAGATAAAGCAATCGAAAGCCAAGCAACCCAACCAACGACCAGCATTACACCAGCAAAGCGAGAATATTATTTTTCCGGGCAACACTGGGTTTGATGCAGTGGATGCCAACCAAACGAATCCTGATGCCCTATTTCTACTTCTCATATATAGATAGGGAAGTAGATGACACCCAAGGCTGCTCATCTTCCCCTTTTCACCGTGCTCTCCTTCATGTTTCTTCCAGATTTACGTGGTCCGTGTGCGTGTTCATCATGCTCACGGATGCGTACGTCCGTCTCTATGTTGTCCGATCGCTTCTGTGTTATTATTGTGATGGTGGCACTCGATGCAGTGCAGGGGCACTTTTTGTGTAAGGTCGGACGGTTCCAATAGTAATAGCCCATCATTTAAGGTTACTGTCCTATCATTCCTTTGTTTACTGCGGCAGTTCCTCCGTCTGGAGCGACACTTTTTTTCTTTCGGGAAAGAGACTGAACACAAAGATGGCATGCCCGATCTTTCGAGCTCTGAATTCATCTTTCTATACATACATATATATATTATATTATATAGCCTTTCGAAAACGATGAGGGCATTTCCAAATCAATCACAGCTTGACAACAATAAACAAGTCACTTTGTGGGTGGGAGAAAGTTGATCTCATGTCAAAGGAAACATAGACAGCATGAGTTAATCGAATGCCTCCAAGCATTGTGTATACATGCCATTATCTTAAATCGCTCTCCGAAGCTTTTAGTTGTCGATGACGGACACATTGTGCCGAGGAAAACGATGCCAAACTCGATGGTTATTTAACTGTGAGTGTCTTTGCACTTTGCTTTCACTCAGCTGAAGGTTGAGTCAGGAGGTCTTCGCTTTCCGTATCGAAAATGATATTACGATGATGAATGCATTTTTTATTAATTTTAGTTTAAATATTTTTAAATTAATAATTTAAGTTTATCGAAGTTAATAGATTAATTATTTTCATCAAATCGAATCATGACGAAAACATGTTCTTTTTTTTTTTTTCTTATGCATGAACAATGATTTTGGTTGCATTACTGACTCAATATTTCTATATTCTATCGCTGATGACGGGTCTTATTTTATTTTTTGTACATTTAAGACATAAAAAAATTATTTATCATATCGAGGATCGAATACTACTAAAAAAAAAAAAAAAAGGCATCTGATACATGTTGAAAATGAAATTTCTTTTCATGCTAATCTAAATTAGCTTTGATGGCAATTTGGCAGCTCGCAATAAATTGTCGGTCAAACAGTGTGCCTTTTGGAAATATACTTGAATGGTGCATTTATTATGTAGGTAGGAGTCTTATCAGAGAGCACATGAACTATTGGTTCATTGCACTTATGCTATACAAGTCTTCTCGTTGGTTAGCTTAACATTATCCAGTAGTATTCAGATTGCAACAAGCATTTATACGAGTCATATTCCCAGCACAAGAAATTTCAGATATTGTGTTACGAGCTTATTGGAATAACAATTCTTTTGTGATCTCTCTTACCTTTTCATCGTATAATTAGACAAATCAATCTTACAATAAATAATAATAATAATAATAGACTCTGACTAGTCCAATTCAGTTAATAGATTTGAAATGTCAAAAAAGAAAAAGATTTATTAATATCCAATCAATCTATTTTTTATGAACCGAAAGAACCAATTGTTGGAAAATCTATCCTTGTTTTTTTTTTTTTGCTCTAACCATTTTTTTTTTGTCTTTTGTTTTGTTTTTCTCTCTAGATTCTCGATGGGATAAAATATGTACTCACAATATCTATTTCTCTCTTAGATAATCTCTTGACTCCTACACCTTCTTCTCTCTTAGGGTGAGTTGGTACCTCTTGATCTATCTTTTCAAGATCTAATTTGACCTTGAGGATTTAATTTGTAAGATCAATACCAAAAAAATTGGATATTAAGAAAACATTGAGGACATACTTTAATATGATAACCTATAATCTCTTAGACCCCGAATCTGATCTTCTTTTCACTCTATCTCATCTCTCCATTTTGATTTAATATTCCAAACACTAATTGATCTAACAAGAACATGATGTACTTGAGCATCTATCACAAAAGAAAAGTGAAAAAAACTAGCTTTAGTATACACATAACTACGGTTGACCTTGTAATAGTAATTAAAAGGGGCTTCTAGACCATGAAATCAAGACATGACTATCATATATATATATATATATATATATATAAAATCAATTAATAGACCTATTTGTTTCACCATTGTCCCTCTACATTACTTACGAAGTGAGGAGGTCCATATTGGTCCGGTTTCAATAAATGTTCTTTTGTTCAAACCAATTAAGCAATAGTAATATTCAAAATGATAGTAATTTGTAGTTGTTATGATTGTAGTCGAAGCATCATATTTTACACCCGAAATGTATTAGTATTCGATGTGAATGTATAAATATGAAGTAAAGGATATGTGAAAATAAGATAATAGTATGTAATTAACTTCTCTATATACGATACAACAACTAGCAATGACGGAATATATAGACATCCAAGACTCACAGAGAGATAGGGGATGGTTAGAAATTGACTAATGAGTTAACATGGATCAAATTTGAGTTAAACGAATGTGAGTTAACATGGATCAAATTTGATACAATTTAACTCAAAATTTTAAATTTTAAATTATATATCAATAATTCATTTTTTCAATTCTTAATAATGTTGGACTATTCTAATTCCTTATCCAACACACCTACAAAAGGAAATTTAATTTTCTTCCATTGAATATCCCAAGTAAAAGACTTTAATTTTTTAAAATGATGGAACTCAAGAGGTTTACTAAAAATGTCAGTGAGTTGATCTTCGGTCCTTGTTTTTAGCATGTCTAACACCAATGATTATATACAATGAACATTTTGCAAGTGATATAACCTATTTATTGTTAATTTAAACCTGAAGGTTCTTTATGGAAATTGGATCATCTTTAACATATGTTTTTAAAAATATTTATGTATTTAAGATAAAAGGAGATGAACTAAGAGAATAATCTCATATTTCTAGGAATTGAAAGAGTCAAAATATCTATACTATACTCGGTCCACAACATAATAAGCGTATATTTTTGGATTAAATTAACATCATATTAATCCTTTGAATATACAATAAGTGAAAAATAATTGACCTTGATAGCGTAAAGTTACTTTGGCAAACTTCATGTGAGTACATTTAAATTCTTCCATTAATCTGATAAGTTTGAAGAGTTCCAATTAGATTCTTGAAAAAAATTTCCTTATCAAATAAATTTCTCACCTAGAAAAGATTGAAAAAAAAATGAACACTACACCTCACATTAGCTTATCCAAGCAATCATACAAAATACCAAAATGCATAATTAAAAATATTTATATTAGAAAGAAAATGAAATAAACGAGAAAATGGAGCATAGATTGTCTTAATGGTTTAGTTAATATCTATTGTTATGGACAGATGTCGTTAACATCCTAGTCAATCTAATGTGGTTCAGACTCGTGTACGTAGAATTGTACGAGATGCCTCCAAGATAAAAACACATAATTGACTTATAATTTTGTTTGATATAGAGGAAGTGAATATATTATCAAGCTAAAATTGTTAGAGGTGGTTAAGATTACCTCCTCCGAGAATATTCTATAGAATATATCTTTTTTTTTTTTGTTATTAGATATAAGAGCTTAATCAAAAGTTATTTTTTTTTACTATTAACAACTGCACTAATCTAACTGTAATTATTAACTTGGGCGAATCAACTCGAAAAATCTCTTTGATCTTAGTTTTTTGTATCGATGGTATTTCAGATTTTCTTGGAACCTTGAAGGAATCTCAAATAATTCTATATACACGAATCTAAATCACGTAAGATTGACTCCAACATTCGTGATATATTTTTATAATTTTTATCATCATAATGGTTGTTTGTTTTTTTCTCCCTCTTGGAAGAAGTAAAAAAGTTATGGGAACCAAAGTGGGGTCTGTCCTCATCAGCAAGAAGATGTGACCTTAAATGTGTGATGTCCTTTGTATGATCCTTTTTCTTTTATGAAGTCCTCTATCAGACGCAACCCCCCCCCCCCCCGCTGTCTTGAGTCTTGAGATATTTTTGTGTTGGTCTTCCACAGCCACAAAGCCATATCACTCACTGCTTTCCAACTTGCAGCAACATTGCACTACTCTCTCTTGACTCCCACAGCTCAAACCTTTTCCAGCCTCCTTTATATCCTCTCCCTCCTTTTCTTCTTCTTCTTCTTCTTCTCTCTAGTTTATCTTTATTTGGTGTTACTTACGGTCACCACTTTGTCCAGACCTTTTCGAGTCCCTCAACCAGCCAGCTCACAATGACACACCTTTGGGGTGGAATGGGATCTTCCACATTGACACCTCTCCCCACCTTTAGATCATCTACCATCTGTAACAATGGCTTTCTCATAGTCTCACACAAATAACACATGTTTGCGATCAAGTATATGCTGTAGAGCACAATTCCAAGTCAAAAGGCTCCATAAAAGAATCAAGTAGGTGATAAGGACCGGCTATCAACTTGGATCCATCTCCAAATTCCAGATCAAGGCAGATTCAACGAGAGCGGCTGCTACGGAGAAATGAAGGCGCAAGTTTTTCGTTTTTACCCGCACCTTTTTATTTTCTATTTTTCTCGTGTAATTTATTTTTAAGGATAAATGATGAATGACAATATTTTGAGTTCAAAGCTGACACCTCCAAAAAAATATATCATCTTCCTTTTAATTAGATCGGTAGCAAAGAGTTCTCCTTAGTGTAAATATAGACTCAAAACGAGTGTGAAATATAGGGAGAAAGGATTCAAAACGAACGATTCCACTTCATAAAAGCCAGCCTTATCTCAAACTTCAATTGATTAGATTCTTGGCGGTGTGCAAGCCACCGCACAGAAGAAGCACCCAATCATGGAGAGTGGTCATATCATCATACATGGAGGAGGGAGAGAGAGAGAGAGAGACATGATGATGAAGCTTTCCCCTTGATATGCCAATCCCCCACACCCACGTGAACTGGACTCAGTGGTTCCTTTGCTGTAGGTCTTCGTAGATGGTAGAGTGAGTAGAGAGCACTTGCAAGCTCTCTGTGCATGGATGCCTCCCTCCCCGTCCCGTTCCAGAGGAAACCCACGGGTCGGACACTCGTGTTGCGTCGACGTTGCTTTCTCTGCGTACTCGTGCGGAGCGAGCGTCGCTCCGAGGGAGGGAGGGATGACTCGCTCGGTCCGCCACGAGCCGCCTCATCGTACGGACGAGTGGGTGGAGGCGGGCGCGCACCACCACCATGAAATCTATCCGCAGGGCCGCCGTGGCCGCACGTCGCCCCGCAGCGGGGACCGCACTAATTGCTCTGTGGGCCCATCCCGACGACGTCGAGGAGGAAGAGAAGCAACGGGGCCCATCCGCATGTGCCACATGCCGTGACCGGACTGGGCCACCACCCCTGAGGGACACGTTTCGCTTTCTCACCCGTCAACCCTCCCCCCCGCCTAACTCATCCCCTCCAAAGCCCTGCCGCAAGAACCCCACGGACCGGGGGCCGTGGTTGGTCTCGGACTCCGACACGCGTCGCCTCGAAAACACGAAACCCGGTGGCTGTTGCGGGGGATCCCGAAACGGGCGGGGGCGGGACAAGGGAAGGGGGGACCGAGCGGTTGGAAGGGGCGGTAGAACCGAAGAGGATTCGGTGGGCGAGGAGAGGAGGGGGCGGGGCCCGCGCAATAGGACGCGCTCGTCACCATCCAGCGCCGGCGGGTCCCACCGCGGCTGAGGAAAAGGTCAAGGCCGCAGCCAATCGGGGCGCGGGTCGCCTTCCACACTCGGAACCCCGTCGCTGTCCGGTGGGCTTCGCTTCTATTCCCACTCTCAATCATTATGTTAGCAATTAATAACCATATGGCCGTCCATCTTATCTTATCTCGTTTTGCTTGCGGGAATCTTAAAGAAATAGTAGTTAATGGTTTGGTCACAGGACGGGTTTTGAGAGGAGGGAGTGCTGAGAGGCTGTGCCCACTTTGGTCTCGAGTCGATAAGACAATGCATCATTAGACACAGAGGAGGAGATAAAAGTCCATGTTATGGACCGCAATCATATCTGGACAGTGGAAAGCACTCGAAAGTTGTGGCAGAGAAACCTTGTTCGTGTAGTTCAACAGTGACAATGAATACATACAGGAGAGTAGCTTGGATACTTACTATAATGCTGCTGTGTCGGCTAATGCATCATCGTTCTCTGTCGTTGGGTAAGAGATGGAGTGGAGGGACTGTGTTATGTTTCAAGCATATATAATTGTCTTTGGATCCGAACAACGAAAAAGAGGAGCTTCATTGATGCGATCATGCATTATAGGATTTGTTACTTGGTCGAATCCAATTAGAATATTAGGTAATGGATGGAGTATGTTGATACGTCTACAATAAACAGGCAAGTTCTCGAGGTCTTCGAGCCTTAGAATTTAGTCTGAACTATACGCATTATTAGGTAGAGGAGAAGAAGAAGAAGAAGAAGAAGAAGATTAAACGCATGCTGTATGCATGCGTTGCTTCTCATGAACATAAAAAATAGCTTTGGAGATTGCTTAGGAAAAGACCGGATCGAAGACTGGAGATGGTGACAGAGAGAGAGAGAGAGAGAGAGAGAGAGAGAGAGAGAGCAAAGCGACAGGGAATCCGGCATGAACGATCAGTGGGTGGCACAACGCCCTGGAGTCTAAAGGCAAGCAATGTAGCGTCTTCTACCTCAGAGTTTGGACCACACACAGCGGCATTGTAAGAGGAGGACAAATGCTGCTGGTGTCCTTATCATGGACATGGAAAAAGAGGAAGAGGAGGAGAAGGAGGCCCTTTTCATAGAGGTTTGCTCTAACTACTACTGGAGGGAATCTGAACTACAGATGAATCATTGGAGTCATGTGTTCTCAAATGAAATGACACTTGGAATTTGTCATCCTCTCTCTCTCTCTCTTTTTACCCATGAGTTGATGGACTTGGATCACTTAATCAAATCTTTGGGATCATGTTATTGCCTTGTCAATCAATTCATCGAGTGAAGAACTCTTCGATATCATATATAACTGATAAAGGGATGATAAAATGCGAACACCTTAATGACATATAATATACTAAACACCTTATCAACCTGACACTCATTTCGATATCGACACATAGACATTTCGACATGACAATCAAGGAACCATGGTATCAACATTTTCATACGACAATCATAACATTCGATCGTTGGACTAAAAAATGATCGTTGATTCCATACAATCATTTCATAGATTAATTAACCTCCATTGACTTAAGTATCAAATCGATCTTCGTCAAACAGGTTCCGACACAGTCTTACAGGAACACCTATCACCTGACACTAACAAGGCCTAGATTAACTCCGAACCAATTATATATCCAACAACTAGAATCGAAGCTGCTGCACAAGCACTTTGACAACCATGTTTGAACCTTGTTCTGATCATTGGTTTAGGAGGAGGAGAGGAACAGAAAACAAACACCTTTTGGACAGTTGCAGTCGTCTGCTATAGTTAAAGGCGAGAAATTCTTCACCGGTAATCTCTTTCGCTGTGGAAAGTGATGCTTAGGATTTGGACAAAGACACATCGACCCTCCTACACCGTGTTTCATGGCCTTGGCACCCTTTCACTCGATATCCAACCTTCGACATCAACCTCTTTGCTCTTCCAAAATCCTCTCCGCGATGTCATTCAAAAGGCATCAAAACAGCTGCTATCCAACATCGCCTTATATAACTTTCTACATGGAACAAAATCAACATCATCATATGCGTCATGCCGTGCGTCATCGTCGACGACGATCAGAATCTATTCGATGGTTCACTATATTATGAACCGAGAACAATTTCGTTTCATGAGCTTCTCGAATTTCCTTGTTCTTGATGTGAAGTACTATCATGCAGCTCAATCATTCGTGACTTAAAGCATGAGACGAAGGTTAAATAATTGGACACAGCTCGCTGACAACTCTTAAAAGAGAAGACGTGACCTCAAAGGCTCCTTCGCCACCACAATAATATTTCAAGGACCTACGAACAACTAGGGTTCAGCTGGCCTAATCCTTGTGGGGACGCTTCGTAGTTGGGACGACCCCTCCTACATCAAAGGGACATTGGTAGTCAATCTGTTGTGGAGTTGGGGGGGTCTTTCTTTATTTGACATCACACTTCTTCTTGATGCCTTTCTTGTCGGATTTTACTTAAGATTCCACATTTTACTTAGTTCATTGCATCGTCCATCAAGTTTCCCTTGCGATCATCAATTCAATCGTCCTCCGATCAAACGACATCGATTCAATCGTCCTCCGATCGAGAGAGATTAAGAATTCTCATTATTTCTTAGATTCATGAATCGAATTTAATTCAGTGGGATCTTTCGCTCATATTTTGCGCCCATCTAAAAACTATAAATAAATTAAACCACAAGTGATTAGATATATCGAAATGTTAATTATTTTGATTCATTAATATATGGATTGCTTTCTGTACCTCCGTGTACGTAACAAAATAACTAACTGATGGCCCAAATCTGAAATGTTGGGTCGGGACCCAATTAGGATCATCGGGCCGTGATACGATTCAAGCCCATTCTTGGCCATTAGATCTTCTCCTGATCATAAAGATCATGAGGTGAAAAAGAAAATCCGACTAGAAGTCAGAGCAGTACTAAATAAGCTTCCGACACTAGAATTACGAGAGGAACCGCCATCGGTTTCGATCGCAGCCCAATGTCAAAGCATTAGGGTGGGGAACACATTGTGAATTAAACCATCGTTTTGAGGTCGTTCATCAAAACAATGACCTAACTAAAAATATGAGTTAATGAGTTGAGCTCATCTGTGACTTCGACTGTGGTGGATCTGTGAATTAGCCGCACGAGACAAGGGGACATGTGGTGCCTGAAACTCCTCTCCATGTCGAATGAGGAGTGACGTCATGGATCATGGTTATATGCACCACCCGATGATCTCATCCGTGCATGTATACATGTCGATCCATGGTTCTGCCCGTCCACCGCGGCAACCCACCCATTCAACACCGCGTCGGCCCCACCACACCCCGTCGACTAACCCAGGATTAGCGACATAGCAACCCACACCGTTTTGTCCGCTTTATATACCAGTCTTCTTTTTTATCTCCATTGGCTTCTTCCTCGCGCCCCCCTCGCTTTCTTACATGTGAACAACATGGCCTTTTCGCGGAAGAAGCTTTCCGTGAGTCGTCGGCCCTCTTCCTCTGCATCCCAGTAGCAACACCCGAGTACATGGATCCCTCGGAGCCCCGGCCGTCGCCGCGACGGGAGCTGCAAGGCCCCAGGCCCACGCCACTCAAGGTCTCCAAGGAATCCCACAAGATCAAGAAGCCTCCGGCGCCCTCCCACCCGGTCGTCATCTACGCGATCTCTCCCAAGATCATCCACGTGGAGCCCGGCGAGTTCATGACTCTCGTCCAGCGGCTCACGGGCCCGGATTCCTCCGCTGCCGACGCGTCCCTCCCTTCGCCCACCGGCGCACTCTCCCCCGCCGCCCGCATCGCCACGTTCGAGAGTTCCGCGCCGCCGCGTGCGGGCGACCGAGCTCGAGGGTACGACACGGATCTGGCGGAGATGGAGGGATGGCAGACGCTGGACCGGACCGCTTCGTTCCCGGGGATCTTGTCGCCCGTGCCGTGGGCGCTGCCCCCCATATCGCCGAAGCTCTTCTCGCCGTCGTTCGACCCAAGCGTGTTCAGCATCCTGCAGGAACTGAGTCCAGTTTTCGGCGGCCGAGGGGGCACCTTCTTAGGTAGTCCCAGTAACAGTTTCCTGTCGACTCCTCTTGTTCCTTCCCCGGGAGCTTGCTGGGATCTCCTAAGCCAACTCCCAGATTTCTAGATCAGGGAGGAGAGAAGAAGAGAGAGAGAGAGAGAGAGAGAGAGAGAGAGAGAGAGAGAGAGAGAGCGAAAGAGAGAGGTCTCTTTTCCCCTTAACTTGTGTGCCTGTAACATCAAAGATGAAACAACGAGGGTCATCAATGGCGAAAGGCGCAAGACAGCGGGTTTCTATTGTGGTGGGCCATAAAACAACTACTCGTTCTAACACTATAACACCAGCTTTTGTTTCGCTCCTACTAGTGAAGCACAGTATCAACTTCTGATATAGTTGGATTTCCTGCCCCAATTTGAAGAGATTTATATGGGTGGTGATCGCTTCTCTGTTCTTTTCTTTTGGTGCCGGTCATTCCATCAAACACCATGATCTGCCACTCTCCGCCGAAATGCACCTGCAAGTTCACACACATTTGCGGCTCAAGAATCGTGAGCACTCAGCAGCTTATGAAGATTGCAGATGTGACCCGCAAACGAGTCCTCACCGTTTGAGTTGGCTAAATGAATCTTCTTCTTTTACATCTTTTGCACAACTAAGCTTCTTTCTGTCATTCGATATCTTCAGATCTCCTTCTCCATTTCTCGCCAAACAGATGTAACCTTAACCAACATAAATTTGTTAGTCTTCCATATATGAATATGAAGATGCATGTGTAAGACAAGGAAAGGAAATGCTGACTATGAAATGGTATATATATGTCAACATTCTAATGTATCGTCAAAATTTAATATTTCTTTTTATTCTTCTCTGAAAACTTACATCTTATGATGGCCAAAATGTGAGATAAATATGACATCAGATCAAGATGCGGAAATTTCCAAGAGCAAAGAAAGCTGTAACAGCAAACATAACATGCTTGAGGAGAGTAGAAACTCTTACCAAGAATGATTCCAGAAGTGAAGCTTTCAGCATGCCTACTCCCAACCGATACAGAAGAGATACGACCTTCTTAGTCAACAAAGTTTTAGTGATCGATTGCCTTCTGTGAATAATCATGCAATAATCAAGTGACCAATGAGTTGAAGAATCATGTTCAGTTTCCCTGATACTGAAACAATGAGATTTTACTGCAAGCACCAAGTCATGCAAACTTAGCTCAGTAGTGGCATTATCTTTCTGGAAGACAATATGAAAGGAAGACGAGCAGCTCAGCTTCATCAAGTGCAACTTTCAACGCAACACACTTTCCAGTGATTATTCAATGGAGATAAAAAACTATCCAAGATCATAAACAATATATAAATCACTGACAAGAAAGCAACTTGCAATCTGGATAGCAAATTCTAGATCATGGAGGCACGTGCTATCTCCAGTGAAGAACTTGGAATGCCTCAAACACATGCAATAGATGCCCAGTGTTTTACCTGTGGGCTGGCCATCCTCATCGATCGAGCTTAAGTCCTCATTCATATATAAATTCCTGATAATTTACTACAGAATCATCCTTATATAAGAAACAACATAATGGACATCAAAGAAGACATGAGATCTCATTACCTATAAAATTCTATTTGACCTTTCCTAGACACTTCTGTTCTCCGATGTCAAAATTTTTCAACTACATTTCTCCGTTTCAGGAAAAAGTGTTCTTGGCTGTTGAAGAATCTACATAAGCCCTAATATTTTCTATCATATGCATCAAATAAGATAATTTCACCATCATGAAAACTCAGCATGTTCGATAAGAATGCAATCAAAGCGTGGAACCAGTGACCATTTATGAAGCCCTTCATGCCACTGTAATGAGTAGAAGCATAAGGATGTTTACAAGACCCCAACGGTGGCCATGAAGTCTCCGTCCTTGAAGATTCAACTAGTCAGGCAAAATGAAGAAATGATGATCCATGATAGAAACACCACAACAGTAATAACCACAAGCATAAAGTAAAAGAAAATGTAGTGATACAAGCTAAATTAGAAGTTGCAGGGCACAAGCACAATAATGTTCACAAATTATCAATTCAAACAAGTGCCACCAGCTTTCTAATCACTTCATATTCGAATGTAATTTACATGAGGCTCGCGATCAGATCCATCATAATTCCAAGTAATGCAAGCTGTAGAAACAATCACATAGATAGGAGCAAAAATAATAGTATGGTAAAGCTATTCTCGATATATCAAACCCCAATGCTAGTAAGTGGGCAGTAACTCATCCCTCAAATTTCCAAAATATTTGCGAGTAGAGAAATTAAAGATAGTGGAAGCCATTTCTTGATCATCTGTGTCTAAAACATTGGTCCAAAATATTTAAATTAAGATTAATAGTAATTCACTCATCATAATCTTAAAAAAGACAATTCACATCTTTATCCTATTTCTATCTAGGACTTAACTTAAGGTGTTACAATTTTCACCACTTAAAGGTTCAATGTACTTATCAAGAACTAATATAACTCAGAATTAAACTCTAGCATGATACATATGAGTTCTAACCTAGTGATGACTTTATGCCATCCACCGGTAGCTCTTTGTAACTCATTTCACTCCTCATTTTCAATACTAGGCTAGCCTTGCTACCATTTATCATGGTTTGACTTGATGAGATAATTAATCCATTAACCGATGACCCTAAACTACTCCACCAAAATACTTAAACTTGTATTAATAGTAGTCAAACCGTCCTTATCCACCAATCCAAGTCTTTACCCAAGTAGGACTGAACTTTGAGGGTGTTCCAACACATCTGCACTAAGGATAAAACAGACTTCAAAAATACCAAGTGATCTCCTTAATGCTCCATCAATTTGCACAGTGAAATTCCCAAAAAGCCTAAACTACACACACACATTAGGAGACATATATTTTGTCAGGCCACTCTGTGGTTGCAGGGACTTTGATGAGCCATACAACAAACAAACACCACAACTGCACAAGTTCTCTATCACAATTCTCCCATCAATTAACATCTGATTCTGACTCATTGAACCCAAATGCCTATCACAAAATCTCCATCAACCCAAATGCCTATAATTTGCAATCCATGTATTCCATGGAGTAATGTCAACTAATTGGTTTATCTCCGCACGAGCAAGCAAGAAAGAACCCTAAATCGTCCGCAATGATTCCGTCTACGGAACGGGGATGATGAATGAAACCCAACCTATGACTACCCGGAAGAATCCCGAGCCACCGAATAATTCCCGGAGGGCACAGCATTCCTGAACACCAGCTGTTGTCGCCTCCCTTGCGGGAGGGATACAACCGAAAGAAGAACAAGAAGCTAGAAAAGGTAGATGCTGAACGCACCTGAGCTCACTAGGGTTCGTACTCTCAGATCCCAAACGCCCGTCTCCGCCATCGGAGGCCCGTCCTTCAGCGAATCCGCGATCGTTGAAATCCTCACCGCCGGTGGAGATTGGGATCAGCAACCCGATTGACTGATGGACCGATTCGTCTTTTGGGTTGTGGAGGGTGGAGGTTCGGCGGTTGAGCTAACACTGTTCTGCGTTCACCAAAATGTCATATTTACCCCTATGTTTGTTAGTGTATCAAATATATGTCCCCTTAAATATTAAGACTGTTAGCATCATCTAATAACTCAGATTAAGCAAATACCACTTATAATTATTATTTTTTAAAAAATAATAATATAGACGACGAATCTTTAAAGAATCACTGACCCATGCATCCCATAGCATTAAGTTTGGAATCTATCGCTTCCGTGACCATCTTCTTTGCTCGAGTGCCCATGCCATTTTCGTCCAATCATGATTATCACACTGCAAAGAACCAATATCTCTTATATAATGTCTTGAGCCGACGAAGGTCACCATAGTGAAGAATGTGGTAGAGCGATTAGGGGTGGAGGGCATTGTAATCGTCATCACCGTAACCATTAACGCTAATGTCATTGTACTTGTCATAATCATATGAATATCGTAAGATGGCTAGGGTTTGATTGAGATGAGAAGATAGGAAAGAAAATGGATAAATTAGATCTCACAACGAGGTAGAGGTAAAGGCATAATCATAATAGGGTGAAAGCAGAGGTAATCATGACAGAATAGAAGCCATCGGTAACAACAAGTGACATTAGAGAAAAATGAAGGTATCAAATAAAAAAATTAAAAATAAAAGTATCATTCGAGAAAAGCTTTAAAAAATAATTTTCTCATAGAAATTATCCCATAATATATTATATTAAAAAAATTTGATTTGTTTGTAGGAATATTTTAAATAAAGGCAAATGGATCATATCCAAATCCTATAATAAAATCATATGATTTGCTTTTGGACATAATAAATCAATTCAATTCTATCCGAAGGTACTCAACTCCACCACTCATCGTTGTGAAGAAGAATGGAGGGTTCAGACCTCTCCTTCTTGTGGTAGAAGTCATGAAACATGTCCTCCTCTGCATTCGTACGCCAAGCGATGCAGAGGGTGTCAGTACATCACATGGTTGTGCTCACGGAGAGGGCGCATTCAGAGATACGTCTCAACACTTGACCGATGTCAGCATCAACTTCTACCATTACTGGCAAAGCTCACAATAAATGCATGGGTGCAAGATTTAACCTAACATGGAGAACCAGCACACCATCAACTCGAAAGCACACGCGACAGTCGACACACATCTCACAATATGTAACATTGACCGATATGTTTCTATCAATCAAAGTTAAGACCAATAAGTTTTCTCCACCATTCATGCATTAAGCAAAGATTGTATACTTACTGCAATCGCTGTCGCTGGCAACAATGGCAAAGCAAGAAGTTGCGAACCGTGTAGGTTTCTACGTGCAAGTCCTGCCATGCACTTGCTGTGGAATCTCTCGGTGGAACACCTCACTCTACTCTTAATGACCGTGAATCCATTAAACCTATGACTCAAAGCACAAGCATGCTCGGATGGCCATAGTCAAATCCATCTCCTTCCATTCTGAAAGCTGGCAAGATTGATGATACATATTATTTGTTGTCTACCTCCATGTAGTGGTTTTTCCACCACTTGACATAACATCAAATCCCAGCATAAGCAATGGAATTCAATTCCATCTACAACATCGTAAAACAATCTCTTCTTTACATATATTCCTTTCAGGGATATCCAAATCTCCAACTAAAGAAACATATAGACAGAGTCTATAAGTCCAGCAGAAAGAAGGAAAAAGAGAAAATTAATTATCTCTCTCTCCCCTCCTCTGTGTTTCTCTTATAAAGACTGAATCGAGCTAAAGAGAAAAGAGGAGGAGAAAGAGAATGGCAACAAAAAGATCAGACGAAAGCAGCCATTAACTTCTTCTGTGTCTGGTCCTTCAGGGTGGAGCCTTCCTCTGAAGGCCAATGGAGTTGTGCTGCCTAGAAGGACCGGACGGTGGGATCGGCACCCCCCTCGGAAGAAAACCGTTGAAGTAACCAGGGTTCCTCATCCCACCATACCTCTCCTTGTACACTTGTATGTCCCGAGAACCATGGCAACATGAGACCAGCAACAGAAGAATAAGAAGAAGCCACGCTGCTACAACCGAGTCTCTCGTTAGCTCACTCATCTGGCCTCACAAAGAGAGAAGAGGAGAGCAGAAGATGGAGAGTAGGAGAGATGTGAACGTAAGTATATATGCACAAAGGTACGCATTAAATTCTTGCAATCCTGTTGATATTTATTGTGTGGACGTGCGAAGAAGAGGAGGTGGAATTAAATGGAGGACGAGCATGGTTAGATAGCAATGGTGGGTTGAGGGGATTCTAATTAGGAGTGAAGAGGAAGGGACAAGGATTAATGGAGGGGCATAAGGAGAGGCGAGGAATGGACTTGATAAAGAATGGAAGAGGAAGTGAGACAAAAGGAGAGATGGCGAGGGTTACTGAAACGAAAAAGTAGGGTGCTGTCGACCGGTTGGGTGAGGGAAGGGGGCCACATGAATTTAATGGCCGACGAAGGAACGGGGACTGTGCTCGTAGCCTCGAGCAGCATCTGCCTGTGTCAGTTGATTCGGTGATACATGGGAAGGAAAAGGAAGGAGTTATGTACGTTAATGCATACAGAGAGTGGCAAAGTAAAGCAGGTATCTCATGTTTTGTTTGCTAACAGTGTCGAATAGGAAAAGTGGGATCACTCGTCTCCCTCCTCAGTCTATTATAATGGGATTGTTGACCTTCAATATGCTGTCTCTCGACCAACCAAACAGAATCCATGGTTTCCTCGACAGAATGGAGGAGTTAGCAAGATAAAGGTTTACTATAACTCCTTCCTTGCATTGCACGCTCCTTATGAGGCGTCGATCGTATTCACAAGCAAATCTTATCACTAGTCTCGTATCGATAGTCAACTGAGATTTATATTTTCTTGTAAAGGTTTGACCGATGTCCTATTAATAATATGAGCATAAATCGATAATTTAGATTCAACGAGTTAAAATGTCAATTATTCCGAAACGTGATAACAAATGAAGTCTTTCACTAATATTTTATATTATTTGTTAAGAGAAAGAAGTTGTCAATATTCTGATCAATCAAATATAGTTTGGACCCATATAGGATTTGTCCAAGGTACCTTCCAAGTGAAAACGTCAAGTTTCTAATATGCTACTTATACGAAGATCGAGGTCGGAAGAGGTTTCTTGATCCGATCCATTTGACGCCCAAGTAATATGAGGAAGGTGAGTATGCATACAAGTGGTTGAAAAACGATCATTTTTTTTTATTGTGTTAAAAATAAGCTTTTATATTTGATCGTAAATGGACGAAATAGTATGTAGGAAGACAACCTCTAATTGCCTCAAATAATCTTCCCTTAGCCTTTTATCTACATGAGCGATAAGAGAATGATAGCTTATAATCATCTGTCTTTGACCCTTATCCATTCGAGCAGATAGGCGGAGGGTGACCTTTGTTTTCTCTTTCCACCCTAGACACCATATGGAGGCCACGTGTCGGGAGACTACTAACTGACAAAGCTCTTCCAATCATTTATCCCATTCAAAGCGTGCTTCAATGACTCTAGCAAGGGGGATCAAAGTGTGACATCTAATTTATCTGACATATTAAGCTTACATCTTCTTGATTGTTCTCTGACTCCATGCATTAAGCGGATGCTGATGGGATCGAGGGGTGCCCAACTCGCACCTTGAATCAATGACCTTCGTCCCTCAGCAAAGGGTTGCTCCTTGTCGATGGGCCCTCTTAGTAGCAAATCAATCTTTGCCGACGTGAACCAAACCCTCCTCCGGGCGTGGAGGTTGGAAATTATGGGGCTTAGTTCTTCGATCTCTGCGGCTCGAGGGTGGCGAAAAGGGAGGGTTGGGTGATTGACCTCTATGCCTTGAGCAGATGATGGGGTCAAATTTCCTGACCTCCACACATCAAGTAGAGGTGAAGGAGGGATGCAAGCACTATTGATAGTGGTCCATCATCGACCTACCCCTCCCATCATCGAGGAACCCACCTCAGGTGGAGGGGGCTTATTTCTTATTAACCTAGTTGGGTTTCCCGATTGTCATGCCTTGGCCCAACCTCCCTAACCTAGTGATGACCATAGGTGAAGGGTGTGAGCACTACTAGTCGGTGATCCATTGCCCACCTGCCTCTACCATCATCAAGGGACCCACCTCAAGTGGAGGGGATTTGTCTTTGCTTGACCTGGTTAGGTTTCTCAACCACCATGCCTATGGTGGAGGAGGGGGTCGGGTTTTCTGATCTTCATACCTTGGGTGAAGGAGAGGGTCAAGTTTCCCAACCTCAGTATTGGAAAATCTGGGGCGACATCACATGCACAGCGGAAAAATAGAAAAACAAAATCCCAGAATTCCTACAGAAAAGAAGGTTTCATCGTCGTGCAAAAGTTGGTGCGCAAAAACCCAGGAAACCAAAAAACTGCACGTAAGAGAATTATCTAGGAAGATCGTATATCCCTAAAAACCTACAGATCTATGGAAGAGGATAAAGGAGGTCAACTGTCCTCATCTCTACCGATGATCCATATGGCAGGGGCTGTGAAGATGCTCCTCAAATCGATACTCAAAACTCTTCCTCGCGCGCACCACATAATCAAGAAAGGGCTACCCCTTCTTACTGTCCACAAGCCCCAAATAGGGGCTGTAATATGAGGAGGAAAGGGAGAGAGGAGAATAGGAGGAGGCAGCCAAAAAGAATATCTAGCCTATGAGTTTTTGGTTCCCTCCTATTTATAGAAGTCCATTATCAACTTAACCCTAATGAATCCTGCCATATTGGGTATTGAATCTCCATCTAACTACCCAAGCCTCTTAGATTAGTGGGTCTCTACTCAACAATCTCTTATTAGCTCTTATTGGATCTCATCCATAGGACCCAATAATTCAGGAGCTTATTGAATATCTAATAAGATAGGGGCTCCAACAGATATCTCATATCCGAACCTCTACTCGTCGCAATGCCTACCATATGTGTTTGACCCTCTAGGCCCAATATCGAGCTGGTCGTGAGTCATACCTGTCAGAACTCCTTCTGACTCAATGAATTATTATCTTTATAATAATTCACTCGACTTATCGACTACGGACGTACTAGGCCACTACGCCGTGGTCCCTAAACAATACAGGGGAATCTAATCTTTTGGACCTATCCATCCTTAGTAACCATATAACTATAGTCCATCATCCATCTAATATCTCAGAGACTGTATACTAGGCATAGTACTGTCAGGCCCATATAGTTTCTACATGAGTCTGGTTCTAATCGGATTCTCCCGGAGAACTCTTTTTCTCTCAATCCGAATGACCCTATCTATGGATTTGTTTAAGCAAGAACACATGAGATATTCTTCTCATGACACAGAAAGCGGATGATCCTCTATCGACACTCAATAGCCCTCGTAAGGTTGGCTACCACTCCCGATGACCGATTGTGCTAGCTCTGGAACCTTCAGACCTTTAAGTCCGGTATCAAAGAGTGAAGTACTCATACATGACATCCTTGGTGTCTCAAGTCTAAGGACCAAATACACCACTAGGATGACGGAATCGTTGTTTGACAATAAGGCATCATCAACCATCCAACATTTTATGAGCAGATCAATTAGTGAACTCATTTTCCAATGAGCACCTACGTTGTATCCCTAGTGTCCTCACACGAGCAACTATTAGACCAACTGTATCCATCATATGGATAAGTATACAATACATCAGTTTATCCGGTTATCTCGATATCCCTCTCAAGTAACCGATGACAGGGATTATTTAAGATCTATGTTTAAAGGCGAATTAGTTTCATTATCATGATCTCATCATGATCTGATTTCTATTACACAGATCCACGGACATCACAATATATTCATGCAACAAATAATATAAAGTGATAAAATATCAAATAATAATAAGCAAAAAGACTGTGTGTCAAGTCACACGTGCCATTATTTACGTGATTGGCTTGCAAGGCACCTATGACTAGCACTTAGCTCGTGAGGATCGTAGGCGAGGGGTATGAGCGTTATTTACGATAGGCCATCGCCAACCTACCCCTCTTCTTTTGCTTGCCATCCAGATGGGCTACGAGAGGAGCCAAAGCAGACTGCAAGTAATGCAAAGGTAGGCTCCTCCTTTACCCATCCCAAAGGGATCCACGTGGGACAATGGATCCATAGTAGGGATATTGTGAAGCCCCTCATTTCCATCCTGCTCTCTTCTACTCGCCATCGAGGCAGGCTGCAAGAAGAGTTGAGGCAAGTTGTAGGTGGTGTAGAGGTGGGCTTCTCCTCTACTCATATCTAAGGGACATATGTCGGTCAATAGGTCCACAATGGGGATGCTATAAGCCTCCCGTCATCGACATGCCCCTATTCTTTTATTCGCTGTCGAGGCAAGCTATGAGAGGAGCCGAGGCAAGCTGTAGGTAGTATTCAAGTGAGCTCCTCCTCTACACATCATCGAGAGAACCATGTCATGTAACGGGTCCATAACGAGAATGCCATGAAGCCCTCCATCACTGACCTATCGGGAAATATAGGGGACGACATCACGTGCACAATGGAAGAACAATAAAAACAAAATCTCCAATTTTTCAAAGATGTGTTTATCGTCATGCGAAGATTAGTGTGCAAAAACTATGAAATTTAAAATTACGTATATGAAAGATTGTGTTACTTAGGGAGATCGTATATCCCTAAATCCCTACATATCTCTAAGAGAGGGTGAAGGAGGTCAAGCACCCTCCTCTCTAGCGGTGATCCACACAGTAGGATTATGATGATGCTCATCAAAACTTCAGGCCTGCTTTCTGAGGAGGAGAAGGGGAGAAGAATAGGAGAGGCAATATAAAAAAGGCTCTAGCATATGAACAATTGATTATCTCCTATTTATAGAGGTTCCTTATTAACTTAACCATAATGGATCCTGCCTTATTGGGTATTGGATCTCCATCTAACTACCCAAGCCTCTTAGATTAGTGGATCTATATCCAATAATCTTTCATTGGCTCTTATTGGATCTTATCCATAAGATCTAATCATTTATGGGTTTATTGGATATCCAATAAGATAGGGGCTCCAGTGGATATCTCATATTCGAACCTCTACTCATCGCAACGCCTACCATATGTATGTAACCCTCTATGCCCAATATTGAGCTGGTTGTGAGTCATATCTGTCAGAATTTCTTCTGGCTTAATGAATTATTATCTCTATAATAATTCACTTGACTCATCGATTGTATACGTTCTAGGCCACTACGTCGCAGTCCCCGGACGATACAAGGGAATCCAATCCATTGGACATGTCTATCCTCAGTTACCGTATAGTCTCTCATTCATCTAATATCCCAGAGATCGTATACCGGGTATGGTGCTATTAGACCCATACAATTTCTACTCGAGTCTCGCTCTAATCGGATTCTCTTGGAGAATTATTTCTCTCTCAATCCGAATGACCCTAGCTAGGGATTTGTTTGAGCAAGAACACATGAGATATTCCTCTTATGACATTGAGAGTGGATGATCCTCTATCGACACTAATCTTCGTAAGGTTTGCTATCACTCTCGATGATCGATTGTGCTAGATCTGGAACCTCCATACCTATAAGTCTGGTGTTAAAGAATGGAGTACTCATACATGACATCCTTGGTGTCTCAAGTCTAAAGACCAAATACATCACTAGGACTACAGAATCGCTGTCTGACAATAAGACATCATCAACCATCCAACATTCCAAAAACGGATCAATCAACGAACTCATTCTCCAATGAGCACCTGTACTACATCCCTAGTGTCCCCACACGAGCAGCTATAAGACCAACTGCATCCATCATATGGACGGGTATATAGTACACTAGTCTATCCAGTTATCTCGATATCCCTCTCGAGTAACCTATGACCGGGATTATTTAGGGACTGTGTTTAAAGGTGAATCAATCTCATTATCGTGATCTCATCACGATCCGATTCCCATTGCACAGATCTAAAAACATCACAATGTATATGTGTATATGTAACAATTAATATAAAGTGATAAAATACCAAATAATAATATTAAGTAATAAGACTGCGTGTCAAGTCACACGTGTCATCACTCACGTGATTGGCTTGTAGGGCCCCTGTGACTAGCATGACCTACTGCTCTTCTTCCGCTTGCATGAGGTGGGCTATGAGGGGAGTCGAGGCGAGATGCAAGCAATGCAGATATGAGTCTTCCTTTGTTTATCCATGAGAGATCCACATCGGGAAATGGGTCCACAATAGGGATATTGCGAAGCTCTCTGTCACGACCATTGACTTATCGCATTCAAGAGGTGTGACCCTGTCTTTACTCAATAATATTAAGATTTCAATCAACAATAATCCATTCCAAAATCCAAACACACATTTGAGGATACTGAGAAAACATTTAATTCATTCATATCCATAATTTCACAATTCATAAAATTTGTGCAGTTTAAAATTATATACGACATTACTCGATGAATTATAAAATCTAAAACCAACTCACCAAGACAATAACCACCTCATAAAACCACAAGTGTGGTTTACCACATGTTCTATACAATCACAAAAATCAATATTTACCACACGTTCATTTCATTATACAAATTAAACTTAATACTCCAAAATCCTAAACATAAGAGATTCTTTAAACTTTTACAAAACTCACAAGTTCATATTTACCATCATTCCATTAGACACTAAGTGTACTTATACAACAAAAATATATATCATCCACAAAAAGTTTGCCCAAAGTCTTCTAGCTTTCCACAGCCTCAGCCTAATTTAAACATTCTAGCGAGCGACAAGCCATCCTGAAAAATTTATATAGCAACGGAGTAAGCACATAGAGCTCAACAAGCGACTAACATATCCATGATGAAAGAGGACAGTTTTCAAAACAAATAAGGTACCAAATACAAGGTAGGGACACAAAAGTTCATAGATAGCCACTCAACGAATGCAGAATTACAATGTCATTTCATTCGAAGCATGTTTTGTTCATAACAAGGGAGTAAAGACAAATTGGAGCACATCATCGACGTAAAGAGCATTTCGGGGCATATTAATGGTGTATGAAATGTTTCGGAACATATCAATGGCATAAGAAACATTTCGGACATATCAATGGTGGATGAAATATTTTGGAGCATATCAATGGTGTATGGAATGTTTCAGAATATATCAATGGCATATGAAACATTTTGGAGCATATCAATGGCGGATGAAACATTTCGGAATATATCAATGGCGTAAGAAATGTTTTGGAACATACCAATGGCATATGAAGCATTTCAGAGTATATCAATAGCGTATGAAGCATTTCAGAGCATATCAATGACGTATGAAATTTTATCGAGCATATCAATAGCATATGAAACATTTCGGAGTATATCAAGAATGTATGAAATGTTTTAGAGCATATCAATAACAAATGAAACATTTCGGAACATATCGATGATGTATAAAATATTACAGAGCATATAAATGGCATATGAAATATTTCAGAGCATATTAATGGCGGATGAAACATTTCGGAACATATCAATGGCGGATGAAATGTTTCGGAACAAATCAATAACATATGAAGCATTTCATAGTATATCAATGGCATAGGAAGCATTTCAGAACATATCAATGGCATATGAAATGTTACGGAGTATATCAATGATGGATGAATCATTTCAGAACATATCAATGGTGTATGAAATACTTCAGAACATATCAATGGCATATGAAATGCTTTGGAACATATCAATGGCATATAAAGTATTTCGGAGTAGGCATATGAAGCATTTCAGAACATATCAAGGGCGTATGAAATGTTTCAGACTATATCAATAACAAATGAAACATTTCGGAACATATCAATAGCGTATGAAATGTTTCAGAACATATCAATAGCATTTGAAGTATTTCAGAGTATATCAATGGCGTAGAAAGCATTTCGGAGCATATCAATGGCGTATGAAATGTTACGGAGCTTATCGATGGCATATGAAGCATTTCGGAGCATATCAAGAACGTATGAAATGTTTTGGAGCATATCAATAACAAATGAAATATTTCGAAATATATCGATGATGTATAAAATATTACAAAGCATATAAATGACATATGAAACATTTCAAAGCATATTAATGGCAGATGAAACATTTCGGAACATATCAATGGCGGATGAAATGCTTCAGAACATATCAATGACCTATATATAGAGCATATAAATGGCATATGAAGCATTTTAAAGCATATCAAGGATGTATGAAATGTTTTGGAGCATATCAATAACAAATGAAATATTTCGGAATATATCAATGATGTATGAAATATTATAGAGCATATAAATGGCATATGAAGCATTTTAAAGCATATCAAGGACGTATGAAATGTTTTGGAGCATATCAATAACAAATGAAATATTTCGAAACATATCAATGACGTATGAATTGTTTCGGAGCATATCAACGACATATGAAACATTTCAGAGCATATCAATGGCATATAAAGCATTTCGGAGCATATCAAGGGCGTATGAAATGTTTCGGAGCATATCAATAACAAATGAAACATTTCGGAACATATCAAAGAACAAATACGAAACATAAGCTCAAACGTCACATATGACATTGCATATATTTCATTCTTATCCAAAGCATATATAGAAGCACATAAACAAAGCTTCGGATATCATATCAAATATATAGATGGTGAAGTGGGATCATAAGATAATATGATTCATCCATTTCTGAATGACCACCAAACATAAGTCTCTCACGTTTGAGTGAAGTCATAGGGGGCCGACAGAGCATCGCGGGCTCTAAGCATAACTCCATTTATCATTTCTGGTAAAGGTTCACATTTATCCTATAAATACTAGAGTACAAAAGGATATTGTGAACAATAAAATTGGGACATATCGAAAACATATGCGGAACAACGAAATGCATGTGCCTATATGAAACATTACGATACAAACATGAAGTTTACATAACATATTCAGGTATGCAAATACTTGTAGGATAAGAGTATACATGAATTCAAAGCAATAATATAAAACTCAATTAAAGTAAGGGTTTTAGTTGAAATTAATTTCCAAACATATGAAACAAGAATAGATGAAATCGACCAAAGCTCGATTCTGACAGAATTTGAGAGACATATTACATGAATTATTTGGATAACCAATTATGCTCAAAATTATACAAAATTAGGGTCATTCGAAAGATGTATCAATCTAGTTTTAGATAACTTAAGTTTTGTATGAATAAGAGTTTCCAACAAGGAGTTATAAATAATTTAGTAACCAAAGGTTAGAGAACATTATCTTTGTTTTGCAGAATTCATAGAGTTAATTAGAATAGATGATTCAATAGGAATTTATGCTCAAAATCTTTCAAATCAGATATTCACAGAAATTTTTATGAGTCTAGTTTCCAATAAATCATGTTTCACATAAATCAGAGTTTTCAACAGAGAGTTATAAGCAAGAGAGTGCTAAAAGGTCAAAACCGATAGTCTCTATTTTACAGATTTCATAGGGTCAATTGAAATAAGAGTTTCGGTAGGTAAATAGACTCAAAATTTATCAATCTTAGTATCAAAAGAAAGAGCTGTGAGTCTATATTCGGATGAATTTGGTTTCTCCTAAATCCAAAATCGGTACAGAAAGTTATGGCCAGAATAATAAAGAAAGGTCAATTCTTTAAAAAATTTCAGATTCACAGTTTTATTCCCAAACGATAGAAATATCATGTATGAAGCCAAAATCTTCCAAAGCTTTTAGAATTAAGTTGAAATCATATATCAAGATTTCTATAGGAAGGGGTTAGAACACTTTCTTTAGAAAATTTTGAGTCCCAAATGTGTGGAATTGATGCAAAATCTCAAGCCAAAACAAAGTTTTTTCTTCCTTTACTTCAATTCCTCTTCCCTTCTCTTCTCAAACCCACGTTGGTTGCAGCTCTTAAATTTTTCTCCTTTAATTTCTCCTCTAATACATTAGATTTGGCTAATATAAGAATTGCAATGTGACAAACATGTATGAAATAGGCTTATGTGTCATTCATAGAACAAACATAGATGACACTAATATTAGGTTAGCTAGTGACACATGTCCATCAATTTTTTTAAACCTAATATGAATCTTTCACAAATCATATCAAATTTTTAATATTTATATTTAGGTCCCTACATTACAAACAAGCCCTTACAAAATTTTAAAAAATGAGGGATGTTACACGACTTGCCCCTCTCATCATCGAGGGACCCACCTTAGGTAGAGGTCATCTTTGCTCGAGATGCTCGCATCTCTTTTTTTTTTTTTATATCATGGGCATCTAGGTCGATGGGTTACATTGGATAGTGGCCTACCCACCTCCAGTAAAGGAGGGGTCGATGCTCGACCTCCCTACTTTGGACATTCTTTCCCTTGTGTCTCCTACTATGATGGATTTACTCTTATACGGGTTAGGTTTTTTTTGACTCATGTACCTTAAACAAACTCATCTTGTGCCTCCCCTCATGACATATTTCTTCTTACATGGGTCGAGTTTTCCCAACTCATAAGCTTCGAGCACATTTGATCTTGTGTCCCCCATCATGATAGGTTTTTTATTACGTAGGTCAGGTTTTCCAACTTATATGCTTTAGGTATATTTTGTTTTAAGCCTTCCATCCTAACAATTTTTTTATTATGTGGGTATAATTTTTTTGACTCACGCACTTTAAGCATATTTTGTCTTGTACCTCCCGCTATGGTTGGTTTCTTTTTACGTAAATTGGGTTTTCCCAATTCACGCGCCTTGAGCACATTTTCTCTTTTGCCTCCCATTACGGTGGGTTTCTTATTACGTAAGTTTGGTTTTCCTGACTCATATGCCTCAAGCATTTTTTTTCTTAAACCTCCTATCATAATAGGTTTTTTATTACGAAGGTCAGGTTTTCTTAACTCATGTGCCTCGAGCATATTTTTTCTTATGCCTCCCACCATGACGAGTTTCTTATTGCGCTGGTCGAATTTTTCTGACTCATGTGCCTCAAGCACATTTTGTCTTGTGCCTCTCATTATAGTGGGTTTCTTATTGCGCTAATCGAGTTTTTTTTATTCACACATCTCGAGCACATTTTGTCTTATGCCTTCCGCTATGACAAGTTTCTTATTACTTGGGTCGGGTTTTCCCAACTCTTGTGTATCGAACACATTTTACTTTATGCCTCCCGCCATTGTAAGTTTCTTCTTATGCAGGTTAGGGCTGATTATGGCCACTTTTGCTTCAGCCTCTTTGTAACTCTTCATGCTTGCCCGAGACCATTGTCTCAGAAATAATGTATTGATTGATCATTTAAAGTACCTATAGTACAATTGCTAGTGGTCTCTTTATCAATAATCAAAAAAGGCGAGAGAGCTTTAACCCCATCATGAAGGTATATATTATGAGTGATGGATGAACATCTAGCACACCTCGGATCTTGCTCATGAATTGAGTGGTAAAGTCTACAAGCATTTCTTTCTCATCTTGCTTGAGTCCGAGGAGTGTTGTGGCCGAAGGTCATGAGCGTATGTTCCCGATAAGGTAAAGTTCAAACTCCCTTGTAAGCTAGGCAAAAGAATTGATGGAAAGTGGCTTCAAGCGAGTGTATCATTCTCATATTGAGTTTCTTGATATGATTAGGAAGGTGTCGCATATCAAAGCATCCAAAGTGTTATACTATTACATTTGGGCATAAAAAGCTACAATGTGCTCAGTCGGGTCGACACTATCGTCAAACACCTACAAGGACGAGAGATGAAAGTTCGTTGGAATTGATTCCTCTTGGATTTTTTGGGTGACTTGTGATTTTCACCTGAGGTGGGATTGATTAGTGCTTCGCATTTTGATTGTTGGAACTCTTATCGCATTTCCTTCAAACATCAATCCATCTATCACAATTGGATTCACAAGGAATCCTCTATTGAATTCATTGATTAGGCCTCGGATTTAAGCATAGCAGAATGGTAGTGCGCTTTGTTGAATTCCACGGTTGGGGATTGAAGTACTCCTAGGATGTCAGTGCCACATTGGGTTGGGGAACCTTGACGAGTCCTAATGTTGATGGCGGTTTGGCGAGGGACCACGATTGAGCTAGTGGCATCGTTTGTTGTGATAACTAGGGCAAAAGCAGAGCAATGACTTATATTATGCTATTAGCGTCTACACTTGCTAAGTGAGTGCTCTGACTTATATTATGCTGTTAGCCTGTAAAGCAAGATTTAAGAACACCTCGGTAGAGATAAGTAGGTGGTTCAAGATCATCCATAGGGGTGAGAGACCTAGGTTGTTGAATAGATGTCTGTATCGCATCAACATCTGCTTTGAGGTGGATGCACCCATATGTAGAAAGGGTGGTTGCTACCACCCGTGAGTGAAAGTATTATGGGTCGAGAGTAAGGCCTCTTCACTCGAGCATTCATTGAGAGAGTTAGTGGGCGATTGTTCCTATAACATCGGGCCTTCCTTCTAACATAAGAAATTGTATAGAAAGAAATCGTTAATGTCTTGATTAGCTCGACGTGGTCTAGACTCATATGCACAGGGTTGTCAGGGGTGCCTTCAAGTTGAAAGCACCGAGCTCCCAAGGTGTCACTTGCATGTGTTGAATCTCGGATTTTGATGATTAAGTCAATTGTCATTTGGTTATCTAATCCATATGTTGAGCTAAGTGTGCAGGAATAACTACGATGGAAGTAAGACATGCAGCAGGTGTTGCGCCAGAGTCAAGACCATGATCACATTGGGGGTTCGAGAGTTCGACGGAAGTTCGGACGGTCGTCGGAGGTTCTACGGGAACAAATCCGAAAAGTCCAGGAGCCTGCCAAAGAAGCTCATCGGAACTCACCAAGTGGATCGTCGCAAGTTCAGGAGTTTGTCGGAAGTCTACCAGAGCATCGCCGAGGGTTCGTCGGATGTTCGCCGGAAGTTCGCTAGAAGAAGCGATTGACGCACCGGAGCAAGTTGTAGTATTAATATCTTAAATATCGTAGTTAGCATGAAGATTAAGTTAGGAATGAGAGGTGATCCCATTAACTTAATCTGGGGGCAATTGGGCTCTTGATAGATCCAAATTGGGCCGAATGGATCAGCCCATTCAAACCCAGAATTCCTGGCTGGCGATGGCACCGCCCAGGAAACGGTCTCCCAGGAATTCTGGCATCGATTGAACCGCCCCTGTCAAGCGGTGGTACCACCGGTAATTATTGCTGGCATCGATGGAACCGCCCCTGTCAGGCGGTGGTACCACTAGAGCTCAGTCTCCGAGCTCTGTTAGGAGGTAGTATCACCCCAGTCAGGCGGTGGTACTGCCAGGACCCCGAAAATCCGAGAGATGACACTTTTGAGCTCCAAATTCGAACATATTGGGGCCTATATAAACCCCACCCTTTCCTGCATGAAAGGGCACCGAAACTTAGCATCTATTCTGAGAATTTTGAGAGCTTAAAAGTGTTGTAAAAGGCTAAAAGTTCTTCTCCCTCTTTTCTTTTAAGTTTTGATCATTCAAGAGATAAGTGGAAATCTGTAAGGGTTGTCTCCTAAGCCCGTCAAAAGGAGTAAAGCTGTAAAAGGGTGGTTGGCCTTCGCCTATTGAAGGAAGGCCTCTAGTGGACGTCGGTGACCTCATCGGAGGAGGAAGCCAAAAGTGGATGTAGGTCAAGATTGACCGAACCACTCTAAATCT
>LVTN01000068.1:44500-63837 GCA_001649415.1 Musa itinerans | reverse complement strand
TTGATATCTTACCATATGATGAATTGCTACCATCATTCACATTTGAAATGTAAGATTTGAAAATGGATGTCAAGCCTTGATATCATTTTCAGAGAGATACATCATGATATGAATCATGATGGGAGTATTGATAAGGTTAAATGATTTTAACTTATCAATATGTCTCTTGAATTCAAAGGCTTTGAATTCAAGAATGACTTATCTCAAGTATGGCATATAGATAGGGGGAGTTAAGGTTAACTCCATTATCAATTGATTGTCATCATAAAAAAGGGGGAGATTGTTGAATCTCGGATTTTGATGATTAAGTCAATTGTCATTTGGTTATCTAATCCATATATTGAGATAAGTGTGCAGGAATAACTACGATGGAAGTAAGACATGTAGCAGGTGTTGCGCCAGAGTCAAGACCATGATCACGTTGGAGGTTCAAGAGTTCGACGGAAGTCCGGACAGTTGTCGAAGGTTCTACGGGAACAAAGCCGAGAAGTCCAGGAGCTTGCCAAAGAAGCTCGTTGGAACTCGCCAAGTGGATTGTTGCAAGTCCAGGAGTTTGTCGGAAGTTCACCGGAAGAAGCGATTGATACACCGGAGCAAGTTGCAGTATTAATGTCTTAAATATCGTAGTTAGCATGAAGATTAAGTTAGGAATGGGAGGTGATCCGATTAACTTAATCTGGGGGCAATTGGGCCCTTGACAGACCCAAATTGGGTCGAATGGATCAGCCCATTCAGACCCAGAATTCCTGGCTAACGGTGGCACCGCCCAGGAAACAGTCTCGCAGGAATTCTGGCATTAGTTGAACGGCCCTTGTCAGGCGGTGGTACCGCCGACAGTTATTACTGGCATCGATGGAATCGCCCCTGTCAAGTGGTGGTACCACCAGAGCTCGATCTCCGAGCTCTGTCAGGAGGTAGTACCGCCCCAGTCAGGCGATGGTACCACCAGGACCCCGGAAATCTGGGAGATGACACTTTTGAGCTCCAAATTCGAACTGATTGGGGCCTATATAAACCTCACCCTTTCCTGCATGAAAGGGCACCGAAACTTAGCATCTATTCTGAGAATTTGAGAGCTTAAAAGTGTTATAAACGACTAAAAGTTCTTCTCCCTCTTTTCTTCTAAGTTTTGATCATTCAAGAGAGGAGTGGAAATATGTAAGGGTTGTCTCCTAAGCCCGTCAAAAGGAGTAAAGCTGTAAAAGGGTGGTTGGCCTTCGCCTATTGAAGGAAGGCCTCTAGTGGACGTCGGTGACCTCATCGGAGGAGGAAGCCAAAAGTGGATATATGTCAAGATTGACCGAACCATTCTAAATCTCGATTTACATTTACATTATGCTCTCTATCTTAAACTGCAAACTGCCTCCGTTGCTTTACTTCAACTTTACTTTCGTTTGATCTTAAGTTGAAGAGCTTTTCGAAACGATTTTTTATCATACGAACGTCGTTTTAAATCATCAAAAGTTTTTTGCTGCACTAATTCACCCCCTCCTCCCCCCCCTCTTAGTGCTCTTGATCCTAACAGCATGAAGATCGAGGTCGAAAGAAATTTCTTGACTTAATCTCTACGATGCCTAAATTAGAAACCTCAAGGTAAGTGAGTATGGATGCGAGTGTTGGAAAAGTGATCTCTTTTTTTTTTTATCGTGTTGAAAGTTAACTCTTATACCTGATCGTAAAAGGATAAAATATTTCATGAAATATTTTGCGAGGACCTAGGTTCAATAAGTTTCTATGTCAATTATTTCGTCGGATTGGATCGTGTCAATAATTACAGTTTTCAACAATTTTTTCCTCGGATCGAATGGTGACAATGAATAAAGTCTATCGTCAAGGCTTTATTTCATTGATTAATAAGTCATCGAGGCCTAATAAGTTAACAGAATAATTATCCTTATTCGACTGAGTTGTGTCAACCAATGAATTGTACAATTGATTACTTAATAATTTAAGCTCAACAAATTAATAGATCAGTTAATTAAGCCCGTGACAATAAGTTGTGTTAAGACTAAAAGAGCCAATATTGGAATGTATAACGAAGGCTCATGAGAACAGTCGATACGATGGTATCGTACAATTGAAGCCAATAGTTTCCAGCATGAAAAGGATGACAAGAAGGTGCAATTTGGCGAGGAGCGTAAGATGAATGGCTTGAGATCTTCATTAATGACTTAAGCTAGCGTAGAAGAAAGCAAGTGCAAATAGTACTTTTGACAGCGAAAAGGAAGACCAAATTTGATAGACACAAACCAACATCTTTCCTCACGGCAACTAATTCTTAAAGTACGTTTGGTGGAATCCCAGTCAAAACTTTAAGACTTTGATGCTTATTTTTAGAAACAGTGAAGCGCATTAGACTCCCATCTCAGTCAAACTTTAAGACTTTGATGCTTATTTTCAGAAATAGTGAAGCGCATTAGACTCCCATCTCATCCACACGTCTCTCAAATGCGTCAAAATGAAAGCTGAGCGACAACCAACGTTTGCCATCGGAGACGCTTCCTTTCTACAGACCCACCAAAAGTCCATTCACTTGCGCCTTTGACTTTGACGTTGGGAGACATCGACGTGTGCCGTTTGGTAACAATGGGGTGGGCTGTAGTGGTCAGGTCGGCACCACAAAAAGACAGTGCATGAGCCCAAGCAAGGCTGTCATCGTTGAAACGAGACTCGTCGGTCAAGTCCCACCTCGACGACTAAGATACGGGTGGCGTATTCTAATTCCGAGTTGCTTTGAGAAGCAGCTGCCACTGGTAGATGGGACATGTGTCTCGTTTTGATTGGTCCACAAAAGCATGTCTCTGATCGAGAGCAATGTTTATGGGAAATAAGATCAAGAGAAATAACGTTTAGAAAAGAGATGACTGACTGACTGACTGACTGACTGACTGACTACATGATGTGGGAACGGATGCAGCTCAAACAACAAATATGAGTGTCGAATTTATTGGACTGAACAACTAAATATGAGTGTGTGACAGAATTACTAAGCCAAAAAAAAGAGGAGTAGAGTTAAAGTTGATCCTCAAACAATTTCTTACCTTAAATTGACATTTGACTACTTATCAGTTAACAAAATCTATTCTTTTGAGAGATAAATTATAATCTTATTTAATAGTACTTAATGTCGGTGTCAGATTTAGGATGATTGTTAGCCCGATTAATTCAAACTCAATCCGTGTCAAGACCATTGATTTCGCCCGAGGAACTTAACGGTGCCCTAGATGACATCAATCAATAAAGAAATCTATGTTCGAGTTAAACTTCTGTTATAAAATTTATGATTGAGAGAGAACGGTACTAGACCTTGATAATTATGCTTGTGATCATATTTTATAATCAATCATCTTTAATCACTTACGATTATGAATCTATTGATGCGACAAGATCGATTGAGACTTTCTATCATTAAAATGTGATGTGACTGTCATGTGTTAAGCTTTTGATAGAAATTTAGGATGATTATCTAGCTTGACTTATTCGATCCATGATCAATAATCTCGCCAAGAACACAAGGGTACCCTAGATGACGTCAACTTGCAAAGAGACAAATGTCTTCAAATGTAATCTTTTCGATGTTTGAGTTAAACTCTTGCTACAAATTTTGTGATTGAGAAAGAACTATACTAGGCCTCGGTAACTATGCTTATGGTCACCTTTTATAATCGATCATCTTTAATCACTTACAATTATGACTCTATTGATGTAACAAGATCGATTGAGATTTTTTATCGTTAAAATGTGACGTGGCTGTCATGTGTTAGAGATGAATATTTTCTATATCACTAGTCGATCTTTTTTTTTTTTCCCTAACATGAGTGACTTTAAAAGTGCACATGGCCTCGACCTAACATAACATTCACTAATTTAAATTAATTCTAAAGATTTTAATATTTCCAATTTGATCTAAAAACACTCAATAAATGTTTTTTTTTCCCTTTTCCCTTTAATTTGATTGATGACTTACATGTCATATGGATAACTGAAGTCAGATCAGCACTAAATAAAATAATAACAAATTGTTCCTAAATGTCAATGATAGTATATTATAGCAGGATTCAAATGTTACAGAATTAACAGTGTGGGGAGTAGTGGTGAGAGCATAGGATTCGCAATGGAGCGTCAGGTGAGGCCCACCGTGCCCTATGCACCGTGCACTTACTCCTCCAAGTCCATATACCATTTAACACATAACAAAAATAGTATATTATAGCTAATAGCGCATATCAAAATAGAAACAAGAATCGAGTCCACGGAGAGGAATCACTAATCAGTAGTGGAGAGCCCAAATGTTGGGTGCGTGCGGAATCACTAACCTGGAATGACTTGCGGACAGGTGTGGCTCCGTTCCCACTCGCCCGTATCAATTGATTGCGCCATGCGAGACCTGCAAAACGACACCGGCCTTAACGACGCACCCACAAAGCGCCTCCCGACAAATCCTCACCTTTCCTCATGTTGTTGTGTGTGGGCACCCGATGAGCTTTGCGTTACTTCAATCATCCACCTTTGACCGAGACCTACCCACAACTTTACCTCTTCGAATACGTTAATTGATGGGAATCGAAGATTTTTGATGGAGCATCAGCGGTACCACCGGTCGTCGAAAATGCGACCTTTCTTCTCCTGCAACATTATATATGCTCCCATCGCTCTTCGCCCTTCGCCCGTAGTCTCTTCGACCACCTGTAAGCACAGACCAAACAGAAGCGAAGGTTCGAGACGAGGTGGTGTTCTCGCCGCGGGTGTCACGATGGGGAGGAAGGAAGAGCGACCGGGTCAAGCGTTGGAGGTGAAGATACCGAGCCTGTTCCGGTGCCCCATCTCGCTGGACGTGATGCGGTCACCGGTGAGCCTATGCACCGGCGTAACCTACGACCGCGCCTCCATCCAACGGTGGCTTGAATCCGGGAACACCACGTGTCCGGCCACGATGCTCCCACTCCCCTCCACCGACCTCGTCCCCAACCTCACCCTCCAGCGCCTCATCCACCTCTGGTCCTCCTCCGCCGCCCCTGCCCCTCTCGTCCCCCGCCGCCTCGCCAGGGACCTCCTACACGAGCTCTCTTCCGCCTCTATCTCCGCTGGCGACGATGATCCCGTGCCCCCGCTCCTCAAGCTCGCCGAGTTCTTCTCCGCCAACGATGTCGAACCGATCGAGAAGAACGACCTCGTCGGTGTCGGCGGATGCAGTTCCGTTCTCTCTTCCATTCTTGTGCGGAAGGACTCTAAGTTGGAGAGCTCGGTGGCGGTGGCAAGGGTCTTCGCCTTGATCCTGACCTCCGATTTCATCGACGACTGCAATAAGAAGATCGCGATCGCCGACCTCGTCTCCGATATCGACCGATCGGTTTCGGCTTTGATTCGAGTTTTGAGGGATGGCGACAGCTTGGAGTCGCAGATCGATGCGGCGACTGTTCTCGATGCGATCATTGCCGCGTCGGATTCGGAGGCCAAGGTCTTGATCGCCGAGAAGGAGGAGCTCGTCAGAGAGCTGATCCGGCTGATCGGTCCGTCCGACGAGAAGGGAGCGACTATGGACCGCCGGGCGGTCGAGGCGGGGCTGGGGTGCCTGGCCGGGATCTCGGCCGCGAAGCGGGCCCGGCCGCGGATGGTACGCGCGGGGGTGGTGCCAGCGCTGGCGCGCGTGTTGAGGGCGGATCCATCGGTGGCTCCGCCGGCGACGGCGAGGCGAGCGCTGCGGGTGATGGAAGCGGCCGCCGGGTGCGCGGAGGGCCGAGCGGCGATCTGCGAGGACGGGGCAGATGCGGCGACGGCGGTGGTGGGGAGGATGGTGAAAGCGGGGAAGGAGGGGGGGGAGGCAGCGGTGGCGGTGCTTTGGAGCGTGTGCCACGCGTTCCGTGACAGGCGTGCGGTGGAAGCGGTGGCGGCGACGGAGGGAGGGGCGACGAAGCTGCTGCTTCTGATGCAGACCGGGTGCTCTCCGGCGGCGAGAGAAATGGCGGCAGACTTGCTCAAAATCTTCCGTGTCAACTCCAACTGCTTCCTCGCGGGGTACGATACCAATACCATCCATATCACGCCCTTCTGAAACAGAAAAACAAAAACCAATCGATTCTCTCTCGTCGAGTGTTACGAGAAACAGATTTTGAAAACACATGTAAATGGACGCCGATTTTTGATAGATGAAGAAATAATACAAAAGAAATACGTGAATTTTGTCGTGGTCCTTTTTGTTCTCTAAATTGTGAAAATAATGTTTATCTTATAGTGGGAAACAATTTAACCGTAGTATGACTCGTGTCGTATGTTTGAGAGAGGTCTAATCTGAGTGGTCATGCGAATTGTTATGTTGTTGTCTTCTATCTATATGCCCAGCAAACTCCATGCAGCGAGGTGATGACCTGCCCACGCTACTACTCGTGCTATCAGCTGTGAGATCAACGAATATTATGTATCGAGTTATGATCGAAGATAAATATTTTCTATACCACGATCAGAAGAAGAGCTGATCGTCGTCGACTTGTTGTACGGAAAAGATGATATATGGTAGGCACAGGAACGGGTGGTGAAGAAGACGGGATGGGCGCAGACGCAGAATAAAACATACGTGACGGAGACGACATGCAGACTGCGCCTTCCCTTAATCTTAATCAATACAAAAGCTGGAGGACGAAGGAGGCACACGAAACGCTCCGTTGACCGAAGACCGGTGTGTGGTGGGGAAAGGAGATGACGGGAGGCAGGCAGAAAGGGGGGAGGAGATTTATTAGTCCGCGATGCGACGTTGCTGTTACCGCGTGTCGGCTGGCGTTAGGAATATGTTGTGAAGGGAGACGCCGAATTCGAATAAAGAGAGAGAGAGAGAGAGAGAGAGAGAAGCGAATCTCAAAGGCAAATTAAATTGAGGGAGGAGTCACGGCGTTGACGACCGCTTTGACTCGACGAATGAGTGGCCTGCCCTCGGCCGAGACAGGAAACGCCAATCGGCGAGCGGGGCCCGCCGAAGGATAGAGCCTTGCGGGAAGGGAGGCGCGGCTGGTGTCTCCTATGGCGCAGGCGATGGCGGGCTCGAGAATAACGGGGGAGACGTCCGCATCACACTTTTCCCCACGCGTATGTGGCGGTGAGTCAGCGGCTGCAACGGAGACGACCCACACCGTGATTCTTTTGGAGACTTGTGATGGTGTTTTAGAGAGAGAGAGAGAGAGAGAGAGAGAGAGAGTGCTGAAAAAAAAAATGAAAAAATCTGCAAAAATATTGTAAAAATTGGTTAAAAGAGAAAAAGAAAAATAAATTTTTTTTTGAAAGAGATGATAATATTAGAAAGATAGATATGATAGATAGGTAAAAGACTATTTAACCACATCAAACTCCACATATGAAAACCATAAACAAAAAAAAAAAAAACATGAAAGTATCAAAATTATTTCATGATGGATAAAAGCATTAAACATAAGCCCATTAAATCTTTGATGAGATGTGCATGAGAAGAAGTTACTACCTGCCTCTGAGAGGTTGGACGGTGCTGGAAACGATGCTTGGCTGAATCATAGAGATGGGAGTTATTTTGATCAATTTCTCGACAGACTAAAATGTATAGAACAGTTTAAACAAATGTCTTTGGAGCCAAAAACAACAAAAGGAATCCCTCACTTCCTGAAGACAAACTGAAACTGAAACTTCAATTACCAACAAGATTGACTGTCATGTGAATTATGCATCTCCCCATCAACTCTGTACACAACTGCAACCAGAAGACTTGTTCAGCTCAAACATACCCAATGAGAGATACATTTTTATTGTACTTAATGATACAAAGAACAACAAACAATTCCCTACCAAATTTCTATGAGCTGCATTCAACGTTAACTTATCTCACTTGAAGTCCATCTAGATCGTCGACTTTGCCCTCACATGAAGTCCATGGGATCACTTGGGGAATGAACAAATGACTGACCATTCGAAGAAATTTGCATCTGAGATGGATGCAGATGCTGACCGTGACGCAAACTCTGGGGCGGCAACTGCTGTGGGTGAGCGTAGTAGTTCGATACAGAATGCTGAAGCCCGCCGTTGAAAGGATTTCCATTTGCGCTTGGAAGTTGTCCGGTTGCTATCTTAAGCCGCTGCACTTCCTCTCTCAAAGCGTCGTTTAAAGCTGTATCAGAACATACAAAATATATGACCGAAAAATAACGCATCAGGATTCAACCTTCACAAATAGAACCTCTATCTAGGCAGCGGATGGTCAGGCTCAGAAGTCCTGGAGTACAAGATTAGCGAAATACTTCTCATCTGAGAAAACTTGGAGTTTAAAGAGGAAAGCTGAGCCACCGAAATTTTGCCATCCTGTGACTAATTAGTGCACCACAGGGAACTGGCAACTTCTAGACTGATGATTTGATGGTTCCAGTTTGAAAACAAAGTAACCCTCTATGGTCCTTAGAAAGCTTTTCTATAGATGATTCATATAATAGTGTAAATTACAAAAGACCCAACAGATTTGCATGCATATACTCCTCTAGAATTGGTTTGTCATCGTGTAAAATGACATACAAACCGATGTACATTAGTGGTCTGTATTCCAACATGATGAGGCCAGTCAAAGCAAATTGCCAGAGCACCCTCCAAACTGCAACCCATAAACAGAGGGTTACATCAGCAAGAAGAAGAAAAAAAAAGGAAATCCGTTGCAGCTTGGATTGAGACTTGACACTAACTTAAGTTTAACTAGGATTAGCATCATGGTTATAAATTACATGATATACCTAAAATACCATTCAATACCGACACATACCCTATCAAACCAGCCATCTGAGTACCCGTCCCATAAGATTCCAGTACACAGACCCATATTTAAATCTCGGTTAGTATAACATCTATAGGTGTATTGTGGAAGTAAAAGGCATGGTATGGTTTCCAAGAGTATGCAAATTGATACTTTCGAGGGTGGCATGTAAATATATGTTTAGCCAATCCTGTAGGATTATATATGCATGCAAAAAGAGAAAAACTTTACCGAGTTCTTTGGAGCAAATGTTGACATAGAGCAAAGGTGTCTCTAGCAAAAGCTGTGTTGAAATAAGCACAAAGAAGAGCAGTATGGCAAAGTTATGGGTTTAGATGGAGAGAGAAAGAGAAGGAAAGAGACAGGAGGTGAGATAATATTTATTTGTCGATGACTCAAATTGTTCAGGCCACATCAGCCATCAGGACGCATGCTTGGAGAAGTGTATTTCTTTTACTCTGCTTAAGAGTCAAATCTGACATGCTTGGAGACATGGTCGGAAGGTGCCAACTAGCTTAATTGGTAAAGACCTTAGCAGTATATCACAAGGTCTTGGGCTTGAATCCTGCCTTCACCACTTACTCTTTGCAAAAAACAAAACACCTTGATGCCAACAAATTCATATTTCTGCGCCCAAAGACTAATGCTGGAAGCTGGGAAGTAGAAGATTAATCGTGACTATCTAGTTTTCCCCTACCCTAAACAAGTCTGTGTTTGCCATCCCAAATTTTGCTTCTAAACATAACAAGCATTAAACTGCAACAGCATTGTTATAACAAGTGTTCTAGATTATACTTGAACAAACCTATATCTGTTACAGGGACATGCGTGTATCTTTTTCCCAAGAAAATTCTCCGATATATGTTCTCCTATTGTATTAAATTTTAAAAGGTATCTGGCAGATATGATCAGAGCTAATTACAATGAGTCGATAAGATATACTATAATCTGCCTATTCAGTTGTATATCTAGAAGGAAATTCTTGCTTTGCTTCATCATTCAACATCTTAAAATTAAATGCACTTACAGAAAGCTCAAGGATATCTGAGCTTAAATTTGCAGACGTCGGTTAGTGTATTGTTGAACACATACCATCATGAAGTTGAGCTTGTTGCTCCATTGCCTGCAATCGCAACTTGAGTTCTCTGTTCTCAGCCGTCAAATCTGTAGTATCCCTCTGCATTATCAAGGACTCAGACATCAGACCATTGTGCTTTCAGATTCTCCGAAAAATGCTCAACAACATTTTTCAAACAATAAAACAATGGTTAAAAAGAAAGTCCATTAGTTTTGATCGTGGTAAGAACCTTAAGAAATGTGAAATACAACAAATGATGCTTAGTGATCACTCAAAACTAATCTTGTGCATTGCTGTGTAGTATTCACTCATGATATACAACCAACCAGAAAAGGCAACATGCAGTAAAAAAAAGGGAAAATCACAAGTACGAGGTACCATGCAAGGTCCTAAGTTTTGGATAATCTAATAAAGAATCGAGCTGGGGGTTCCATTATATTTCTATTGATTTTAGCCAAAACTAGAAAAAAGCGATCTCTTCCCGACAAAGATCTGCAAAATTTGATTACATGCAGTTGCTCTGCAAATTCTTGTCAAGGTCATTGGATGGTTTGATTTCATATATAACATAAACAATGGATGCCAAAAGCACGGCTTCAAAATTCAAATCCTACAAATGAGTCAAGCTTACATAATATAAATAAACTACCAAGATATAAGATCAACTTCGGTCGAACTTGAAATCTTCGATGTAATCTACATGTGTCAAAGCCGAAGGATTTGGTTCATCCATGTACTTGATCGTTAGAAATCTACCACCTTGCGGATGCTATTTTTCCTTGCAAGGACTAACTTCTGGCAGAATAATTAGCTGTTACTTCAATGTTTACACTCAAACAACTAAATAATCTACTTGCAATAGAATAATCCCAAAGCAAAACTAATGTCAACAGAAGATAAACTAAATTATTCCACCGATAGTGACATCGATTTAGCTTCGTTTATGTTTATTCAAAGCCAACAAATCATGTGCAACTCAATAATTTTACTGAACTTCAAATAACAAAGAGCCGCGGAAGCCAGTCGGTAGGTAGTTCATACTTGTAGAAGTGTGAGCTGCGCCGAAAGAGTGGTTGCCTCAGTCTGTAGTGTTTGCACCTTCCGCTCAAGTTCATTAGTGTAATGGATCTTCCTCTCCTTCGAACGAGCAGCGGATTGCCTGTTTGCAAGAATCCTGTAGCAACAAATAGGGAAAAAAAAGTAATATCAAAATCATAGATGCTGAAGCAGCTTTTGCTATAATTTGCAGAGTGATGCTAAATTGATTGTGATTTCACGTGTTGATCTAACAAAAGAGGAAGCAAATATGACATTTCTGTGCAAGAATTTAGTAAAAGAAATTGAGAGTAAGCAGCAAACAAGAGAAGATGCAAATGAATATAGAACAGAAGAACATAACCAACAGCAAAAATTAGTCTGAAAAGAAGAAGAAAAAAACACAAAGTCCGACTTGGTTTTTCATATAGAAATTAGTAACTAAAAAAGCCGGAATCGGCTCCAAAAGATTAAATCACACTGCAAAAGGGGGCAAAGGAGATGAGGGAAACGAAAGGTGATGCCTTTTCGCTCTCCTGGGATCGATCAGCGCTAACTCCGCAAGTTTATCGGCCGTCATGGCCTTCTTCGCGTAATCTGACAGCGTCGCCGCCGAATCCCCCTCGAACGGTGAGAATGACCCGTCCATCGAACCACTCCGCCGGTGGTGGCCCCTCCTTTCCTGCTCCCCTCCACCGGCGCTGCTGCCTCCAGCCGCCGCGCCGGCCTGGAACCCTAGCCCGTCGAAGATCCCGCCGTCCACCGAAAGGCTCCTAAGGTGAGCCCCAGGAACGGGCCTCCCCGACGTGGCCGCCGCCAGATCCGACATTCCGGGCTCCGCCGCGACAGCCCCGCAGCCACCGGACAGGTTATCGTCCGAGAGCGAGGGGAAGTCGATGTCGGAGATGCCGAAGTCGGGGTCGGTGTCGAAGAGGAGGTCATCAGGGAGGCGGAGGACGGTCTCGGAGAGAGCCCGCCGGTGTCCGCCGCCGCCGCGGGGGTTCGGCGGTGGGATCTGTCCAAACCGGTGGCCAGCAGTCGCCTGCCCTGGCGGCGCGCCGTTCGGCTCCATCGCTGAGGTCCACGGATCGGGTGGCGGACACGAGAACCCAGAAAACCGATGGACGGTGGAATCGGCCGGTGGACTTTAAGAAGGTGACAGAGAGAAAGCACCGTCGGCGAAAACAGAACGCAGTCCCATGTGCTCGGGGCAGCCAACGATGTTCGACACCCGCTTAAATTACCCGCTCCATTATAAGAGACAAACTGGGACGTACGTGGGCCACCACCTTTACGCCACATCTTCCTCCAATAATAGCTCAATTAAGTCATACGGGTACTCCAGCAACGGGTAAGAAACTTACTTCCAATAATGTTATTGGTCAAATGCATCCATCAGACTCACCGAGCTGCCCAAAGATAGCATCGATGTGCGGGGCCCTTCTGCTTCTATCATCCTCGACCGTTTGATGAGATCACGGACGGTGATCGAGACAATTACCAGACGCACGATCTCGATCGGACGGCTGGAGAAAGCCACGGGAGTCAACGTTGTAGGAAGCTTCATCTTCTTCCTGCTCGTCCGTTATAGTTAGCCAAAACAAGAAGCTTCTTCTCATCGACTTGACTTCGAATCTATTTGGTAGTGTACTCGCCTCAACCTGCTCTATGATTGAGCTCCTCTCACATGTCAAGTGATTAATATCCCAAAACCCCAAACTATTATTCTGTGGAAAGCTTTCTCGAGCTATATGTGGCATCAAATTCAATTGTCATGCATATTTATTGTACGCGGATGATCAAAAATTATTCTGACGACGAAGCAGATATATAAAGAATATGCTGTGTTGGTAGGAAATGGATAACTCTTACTCAACAGACTAGCTGACGAACAAGCTTTAGATCATTCGCCGGATTTTTTATTCGGAATCTGTTCTTTCGGAACTGACTGAAGAAGCGATGCGAAGAGCATAGTAGTTCATTGGATTGTCTGACACCCACAGATTTTAGAGATCCTTTCGGTCAATCAAACAACAAGAAAACGGAGATCTTCCTGAAGTCTTATTGACGTACATTTGGCGGCTCTTTGACTTCTTATCCAAGTCGAAGAGACGCTTTGTTTTTTGCTGGAATTATCATTGACAGAAGGTTCGTAATCACATCTACTTTTCATTAACACAGAGAGTGAGTTACTGTTTAAGTGAACCAAACATGATGACCAAACTCCTCCTGCTGGACATGGAGTCGTCTGTGGAATGGGAAGCTTTTGTTTGGTGCGAGAATTGCTGGCTACGCTGCAATGCAAATGGAGCGAGCATGGAAAACATGGAAGCATGGGAAGCTGTTCTCCACGAGAACAGTACAGTATTCCTGGGAACCACGATAATTCCCATGCACGCTAAGATTTGCATCAACTTCATTCGTGTGGGACTCGTTGATCTGAATTCGATGTCTTTGACCCACTACTCCGTGCTGCAGCAACCAGTGACAAGATGAGCTTTGTGGTTCCGATGATCCTATCTAACTGCAGTCTCACACACAAAAATATTGAATTGATACCATCCGACGCTTCTCCTAAGAAAACAAATGAAGAAAATGATCTAAATCTGTGAGTAAAGTCGTAAGGGATAATTAAACTATTAAACTAATAGTCTAAAATCACAACAGCATATTCCTTTTTCTCTTTCATGTCAGAGCAAAATCTTTTATAACATAGATGACACGTTCTCACGAGAAAAACTGATTTTCATTCATACTGGAAAGCTCGTTGTAGATTTGATAATCTCATTTTGATTAACTTTTATGATCATTTTAGACTTGTAAATGCATATTGTACATGATCATCATATAGAGGTAAAATTGTTTAAAAATAAACTATTCAAGTAGTCATCTCGAGGAGATTTTTAGCTTCGTAGAATGGTGCAAAGTGTTAACTAGCATAATATCCAGGAGCTACTCTGATAGCACATGGTTGGATAGACCTTTGAGGTAGTGTCTAGAGGTAGTTTGTTGTTTTGTTTCACGATAATATCATATGGGTATTTGTGGAGTATCTTGGACCCTTTGTTGTGTGACCGTTCAAAACTTACGAAATCTAGTTTGTAATTTACATTATATATCAAGTATTTGCTGAAATGATTGCTTATGAGATCCAAGTTAAATACTTCCTCTAACATATCTTCTCTTTTAGGTCCTTAAGGCATCTTAAGAGATTTCGGAGAAGCTGACTCTTTGTGAACGAACACGAAATGGTACCACGTGACTTAGGCAAAACCAGCTAAATCCATAACAAATGGTTTTAAAGCAAAACAAACATAGTTAGAAACACTGCATATAAATATGAGCGATCTAGCGGGGCTACGTTGAGGGCAGTTAGTATGCATGATTGTTTGGGTGAAATAGGCATTGAGATGTAGGGAAAAGAGTTGCTCGGATCAACAAATATCTTAGATGGGCATTTAGAGAAATAGCCAACCCTTCGCGTAAGAGACACCATAAGGATAAGCGAGCTAGAAAAAATGTATAGCGCAAAAAGGTTATGATGGCTGAGTTTGAGCTATGGCTTGATGTTAGCAACCAAACTTGATGATGCTCAAGGCAAGCAGGGCACTTGGCAAAGGATGAGATCATATAATGAGGGATGGGTTGCTCGGCGATCGAAAGAGTTATGCAAAGCTCATAAAAGTAAGGGGAATTACTAACTCGAAGAATTTGGTATATATGAAAGGGCTTGTATATGGATGATGGACTATTCGTGGCCATCCTAAGATAACCGAACTTAAATGCTATGGAGCATTGGAACTTTATCTTCAACATGGGAATGATATATCTGTAAGAGTCTAAAGTATATAGTAAATTCAACATATTGCTAAGCCTTGAGGGGTGCAGCGGGGGTTGTATTGGCGAAAAGTCCTTATATAGGAAGTGTATTCAAGGAGGAAAAATAGTGCATACTTTATTCAGCAAGGCAAAGTGATCTAAGGGGATATTGGTCTCCAAAACTTATGGAGGGAAGGATGTGAATAGAAAACTTACTCCGATGGGATAGATATCTAGGAGGGATAAGTCATTGTTCTCCAATAGGATAATCATATGCGACAGACCATATATGTTTAGAAGGGGTACCTCAAGATAACATTTCCACAAAGCTCAATGAGCCGAGTGAGCAATGAGGAGTCATCAAATAATCTAGCACGAAGTAATGTGTTAGTGGAAGCATTACAAGATCAAGTGGAGAAGCAACTCAAGGCAACACTAAACAAAAGCATACTTGGAGTTGATGTAGAGATCAGACTTAATAGAGGGCTGACTTATGGAATGATTGGCATGAAGGCCATCATCAACTCATATAAGCCGAGAAGTAGAGCAACTTGGGTGGAACTTGGTGAAGTGCCTAGGCCACATGAAGAGAATAGACATAGAAGATTGAACATGAAGCGAAGGCATGAAGCTTACCTTAAACAAAGGTCAAAGACATAAATATTTACAGAGGTAAGAGTAAGATCATGCCATTCCATGGGTCTCTTGTTTTGACGGAGCGGAGTCATCCTGCATGTGCCAAAGTCGAAGGGAGCTTCAAGGCACATGCATCTTATCTAAATGAAGCATTTGATGGAGGAACAAAGGCCATTCAACTTGTGATAATGAAATTGGGGTAAAAAAGCCTTGGCACAGGACAAGAAGATATAGAGGTAGATTCTCTTGAAGAATATGCCATAGTGATATTATACGAGTTACCGCGAAGGAAGCAATGCACAACAAAAATTATGTTAAGGGGTAAAGACCCAAGATCCAAATAATATTGCATAAATTTTAATAAAGTTACTGGATTTCGAGAGCTATTAGGCGACGAACTATCATGAAGCTGTGCTTCGCTCGGGAGTGACTCGAGAGCAAGAGGATTAATGTTGATTGCCAAAGGAGTGAATACAATCGGAAGTGATGAAGGTCATGTGATATGCTAGCAGAGGCCACATATGGAGAAGTTATATTTCAAGTTCATTCCATAAAGATTAGAATACAACGGAGATATCACCAATAGACAACATAGTGTAATGGATTATAGTTGAATAGTTCGATGTAATATAACACTCAAGAGAGAAGTCCCGTGAGGGACTTAATCATACAGAGGTATAATTGAGAGCTACTAGAGCTCCATTTTGATGAACAATATGATGAAAGTAAGTATTAAAGATTCAAGGAGTGAATACCATGGTACCACAGAGGAGGGTCATCCATGCATGCATCAAATTTTACATCGGATAAAAGTCTTGATTATTAGCATATGAGAGTTGTATACAATCGAGGAAGAATTTTGAGTACAAGTAACAATGAGTCCTATAAGAGGCAGGGGGCTTAATCATATAGAGGTATGACTATAACAGCTAGAGTTTTCAATTACTCCAAAACTTATATTCACTTAAGGGACCCCGATAAGTTAGATGGTAAGGTTGAGTAAGTAAATGTTACTACTAAGGATGTAAAGGAGAACAAAATTTGAGCTGTAACATGATGGTGAAGCTTATGCATAAGAGTTGTAATACGTCTTTCCATTGACCAAGAAGAACTGCTCGGAGAATATAGAGGTATTGAAGTAGGTGGTCAATAAGGGCAAGGAAGCGATGATGAATCCAAAGGAACTCAACTACCTAAAAGTCAAATATCGATTAGAATGGAGGTAGACCCGAAGGAGTGCCACACTGCCGCAAAGGCAGATCTATCGATTGCAAAGAAAAGGATATAGATGTAATACAATAGATAATATGGTCATAGGCATGACAACACCATGGTATCGCGAGATAAGACTTCCGTGGAGTCATCAATCTTTTGCTCTCATAAAGAAGAGCATTTGGTTATGAAAGGGGTCAAGAATGTGAAGAATGCGAGGCAAATTCTAAGTACTAAGAAAAGACTGAAAAGCAAAGGCTAGTGAACTTTGTTAAACTAATGTCAATAAGTTTTTCATCAAAATAGTTAAAAGTGGAGGACTTTAGGTCGATGCAAAAGTGCTCGACTAATGAATGAAGTAGTCAGTACGTGATGTTGTACCTTTTTTACTCAAAAGAGTAGGTAAAAAATGATGAAAAAGACGGTATAATCATAGAGGTGATTAAAACTATTAGAGATATTGTCACGCCTCTCAAAATATCGACAATATTTAAAATTTTCATCATAACTAACCCAGGATCCAAACACACATTTGAGGTCACTAAGAAAGCATTCAGATCAAAAGTTCACCTCTATAGTCTACAAATTCATAACCATAACACACATCACTCGTTAATTCATACAATCTGAACTCAACTCATCAAAATAATAACCACAACATAAATGCACAAGTGGGGAAGTCTATGCAGTCACCAAACCAATAATTACCATAAGATCATATCATTACATGGATTTAACTTAACATTCCAAAATCCTATACATGAGGGATCCTTTATCTTACACAAAAATCCGCAGGTTTAGATTTATCGTCACATTTCATAAGATGCGGAGTATCTTATACAACACATACACATATGCTAACAAAGATCTGTCCAAAATCTTCCAAACTTTCCACTGCCTCAGCCCACTCTTAACATTTAAGCAAACGATACGCTATCCTGAAAAATTTATCAACAAACGAGGTGAGCATAAAGAACTCAGCAAGTGACTAACATATCCATATCAAAATAGTACAATTTCCTAAGAAATACAGTTTCAAAATACAAGGCAGAATATACGATTTCGTAGACATATTATCATTAGGAGCAGAAACACAATTGTCCTTTCAATCTTACATATTTGGTTCCTGACAGATGGGGCATAGAGTAATTAGGGCATATCAGTAACAAAGGAGACATATCGGAGCTTATCAATGGCATATAAAATGTTCCGAAGCATGTCAACGGCATATGGAACAACTTTGAAGCAAAATCATCAGTGAATGAAGCATTTCAGAGTATATCAAAAACAAATATCGTACAGAAGTTCAAACGTCGTCCTTGACGTTGCAATCATATCATTCTTATCCAGAGCAGGAACAGAAACAACTCACCAAAACTCTGGATGTCATATCAAACATATAGAAGGTGTAGTGGGATCTCAGTCAGAATGTGATTCATCCATTTCTGAATGACCACCTGACAAAAGTCTCCCACGTCTGGGAGCTCCATCCACCCACGTCTAGGTAAAGTCAGAAGGGGCCGGCAAAGCATCGCAGGCTCTAAGCATATCCCACATAGCGGGCAATAAGCGCATACTATCCCACAGAGCGGGACCCCACATAGCGGGCAACAAGCGCATACCCTTTACCATTTCTGGCAAAGGTCCAGACAATCCCACACACCAGAGTACAAGAGGGCAGTTTTAACAAATAGTAGCATATATCGGAAGCACACGCGGAACAACAAAACGTACATGTGCCTTTTCAAGACAATATGATGCAAGGAACAAATCTCTCACAAATGTATTCAGATTTGGAATGAAATGAAAGCAAGAGTATACAGGGATTACAAGCAATCATATTTAGCTCAATTCAAATAAGACGGTTAGATGAATTCAATGTCCAAAGGAAATGAAACTGGAATAGGCACATATCGAAAGCAAATGCGGAACAAAGGGATATACATGTGCCTATACAAGTTAATACGATACAACATAAACTTTACACAATAGGTTTCAAGAATACAAATAATTTAAGAACAAGAGCATGCAAGAATTCAAAGCAGTAATATAAAGCTCAATTGAACAAAGAAAGCTAAATGAAATCGAGTTCCAAAGGAATGAAACCAGAATATGCGAAGTCGACCAAGGCTCGATTTCTGACAGAATTCAAGAGGCACATTGAACAAATGATTCAGACTATCAATTGTGCTCCAATTTACTCAGAAAATATATCATTAGAAATATATTTCAATCTAGTTTCAGATAAAATAAGTTTTGTATGAATCAGAGGTCAGTGCACGAAGTTATAACCATAACAAGGTAGAAAGGTCATATCTCGGAAGTTTCACATATTCAAATCGTTACGTCTAAACAGGAGACATATCAAATGCAAGGATCGAAACAATGGAAAGGATTGAAACACTTGCAATAGAAAGGATCAAAACAATGGAAAGGATTGAAACACTTGCAATAGAAAGGATCAAAACAATGGAAAGGATTGAAACACTTGCAATAGAAAGGATCAAAACAATGGAAAGGATTGAAACACTTGCAATAGAAAGGATCAAAACAATGGAAAGGATTGAAACACTTGCAATAGAAAGGATCAAAACAATGGAAAGGATTGAAACACTTGCAATAGAAAGGATCAAAACAATGGAAAGGATTGAAACACTTGCAATAGAAAGGATCAAAACAATGGAAAGGATTGAAACACTTGCAATAGAAAGGATCAAAACAATGGAAAGGATTGAAACACTTGCAATAGAAAGGATCAAAACAATGGAAAGGATTGAAACACTTGCAATAGAAATAATCAAAACA
>LVTN01000068.1:4880-42612 GCA_001649415.1 Musa itinerans | reverse complement strand
GAACATATCAATAATGAATGAAACATTTCGGAGCTTATCCATAACAAATACCAAACAGAAGCTCAAACGTCGTCATTGACGTTGCAATCATATCATTCTTATCCAGAGCAGGAACAGAAACAACTCACCAAAACTCTGGATGTCATATCAAACATATAGAAGGTGTAGTGGGATCTCAGTCAGAATGTGATTCATCCATTTCTGAATGACCACCTGACAAAAGTCTCCCACGTTTGGGAGCTCCATCCACCCACGTCTAGGTGAAGTCAGAAGGGGCCGGCAGAGCATCGTAGGCTCTAAGCATATCCCACATAGCGGGCAATAAGCGCATACTATCCCTCAGAGCGGGACCCCACATAGCGGGCAACAAGCGCATACCCTTTACTTTTTCTGGCAAAGGTCTAGACAATCCCACACACCAGAGTACAAGAGGGCAGTTTTAACAAATAGTAGCATATATCGGAAGCACACGCGGAACAACAAAACGTACATGTGCCTTTTCAAGACAATATGATGCAAGGAACAAATCTCTCACAAATGTATTCATATTAGGAATGAAATGGAAACAAGAGTATACAGGGAATCCAAGCAATCATATTTAGCTCAAATCAAATAAGAAGGTTAGAAGAATTCAATATCCAAAGGAATGAAACAGAATACGCGAAATCGACTAACGCTCGATTTCTGACAGAATTCAAGTGACACATAGAACAATTACTTCAGAATATCAATTATGCTCCAATACCCATAAGAAAACTACTGTTGAAAGATATATCAATCTGTTTTCTGATGAAATAAGTTTCATACGAATCAAGGTTTCCAACAAGGAGTTACCATGGATTTAGTGACCAAAGGTCAAAGACTAAATCACTGTTTTGCAGAATCTATAGAGCGGAATCAACGGATAGCAGAATAGGCCTTTGAATTCCAAATTTTTCAATCTATATATCAAAAGAAAGATTTTCAAGTCTAGTTTCAAATAAAATCAGTTTGGTACAAATCCGAATTTCCAATAGAGAGTTATAGGCATTTTAGTATCGAAAGGTTATAAATCTTAATCCCTGTTTTGCAGCATCCATAGGCTCATTTGAAACATACGTTTGGGTAAGTATTCGGTGTTCAAAATCTTCAAAATTTGTGTCAAAAGAAAAATATAAGAGTCTAATTTCAAACAAACTAGGTCCTGCTCAAATCTGCATTTCGTACTAAAAATTATAGCTGAAACCGTATATAGGGGTCAGTTTACCGAAAAAAAATCCAGAATCCATGGTTCTATGTTCAAGGAGAGACATATCAGTTTCTAAATAAAAATCCTTCAGTTCATTTTGAATCAACATAAAAACAGTGACTAATATTTCTGTAGGATGGGGTTTGAACACTTGCCTTTGAGAATTTTGACCCGAAGTGAAAAGATTAAAGCAAGAACCCTAAAAACCCCAATTTCTTCTTCTTCTTCTTCTTCTTCTTCTTTCTTTCTTTCTTTCCCTGATCACCCACGAGCTGCCTTCTCTGCTTCCTTAAGAACGAAGGCAGAGAGGCTTAAACGGTGGGATTTGTTATTTTGTGCGTTTTGCAGTTTAGTCCTTGTTTTTATTATATTCACGATTAAGTCCTCAGGGTTTACATATAGGTCCTCAGATTCTTTTTTGAACAGATCTCCCAAATCTTAAAAATAAGTTACCTCTGATTCATACTCTATTTCTTTTGTCAATTTAAAATAGATGCTTACATTATCACTAGAAATTTATACGAAAATTCGGAAATGAGAGATGTTACAGATATGCTCGAGCAAAATTTTATCTTTTTTAGATAACTTTTTGTATTACACAAGTTCAATGATAATAAGAAGGTAAATCACATTAGCTAACTCAATACAAGGACTGCTTCATTTTTCAATAGAATATAAATCGAAAGTGAAAATGATACGAATCTATTTGGAAGCAACAATTAAGTAAAAGAGGAATTGTTGAGAAATTTTACGAAGGAAAAAATTCAAAAACTTCAAAGTTTACAAGACGATGCTCGTTAAGGCTCTAATAGGCATTCACCTAGTTCAAATAATGTAAGATGTTTTGAGAGATTAGAACATAACAAAGAAGGTCATTTCCTTCATCCGAAGGATCTACGAGAACCAATAAGGATCAAACAACTCAGTTAACCCCACACCAGAGTTAAGAGTATTTAGTAAGTTGAAGTAGCATAATGTATTAAAGTTCAACTACCTAGTAACAATGACATATAGCAATTGAGAGCCAAGAGGTGTATTGTAACTATAGTAGAATATTAAAAACTCAACAAAAGCAAAAAAATAAAGTGTCTACAAAGGCTTCAACGATGACGTCAAAGGAATAAGTGGGGGGAGAATGTCATAGACAAAGCTATAAATAGGGTGTTCAATGTAATGCTCATGTATGTTCATGTCTTTTGATTTTGTTCATGTTTTACTTAATATGTAGAGGACTTACAATAGGCTTGCCAACCCCATTTTGGTTGGCTTTTGTGATTGTTTCAGGCTTATAAGTGTAGGTTGTGTGTAGTCATTACGAAGAGATAAAATTATCTAGAAATAAGTCATCTAGATAGACATTTTGAGGGATTTCTAGTTTTGTAGAGTGTTGTGGAGTGTCAGCCAATATAACACCTAAGATTTACCTGGGTGGAACATGGTTATATGAGCCTTTGGGATAGTGTTTAAGGCCGGTTCGCTGTGTTATTCTGTAGCAATGTTACGTGATCACTTATGAGGATTTCTATTCGCGATGAACCATCTTATATTTATGTTTTTGTTGAAATGATTGCTTATGAAATTCTGGATTAAATATTTTTTCTAACTTGTATTTTCTTTTACATATCATTAAGTGATCCTAAGAAATTAAGAAAATTATTCGTTTATGAACTAAAATGCAAAGCTATCGCAACATAGATAAAACCAACTAAGTATGTGATAGAGTGGATACGAATGTGATAAAAAAATGTCAAAATTTGTATTCATAAAATATTATTTTAATATTGGTGTCAATCAGATCAAGTTGAAAAACCTCACATTATATTTTTCTTCTACTGCACGTAACTCGGGTGCTTGAGGACCTTGGTGGATCAGAAGCCCCGTTTCAATAAATCAGGAACTTCATCTTGCAACTTTGACTTCAGCTCGACATGTTGACTCTCAGCCACCTTGTTAGTATATCAAGCCAAGTTGACATGCTTCTCCTTAGTGATCAGATTAAATAACGTCAATTTCAACATATCACTAAAGTACTAACTTTGGAGATAGCACTTCAATATACAACTTGAAACTAAAATAAGGAATTATATCTTTTTATTTCCTAATTTGAGTTCATGATCAAGATTTAGATCAAAGCATGATCTAAAATTAAATTCTACTACTGTGATAGTAAGTCTTAAGTCCAATAATAACATCACATGATATGGATCAAAAATTAAGTCAATGAAAATATTATAAAATAATTTACTATAAATTCAGGTTTAAGTATTTTTGGATAAGTAATTAAACTCATCAATTCGATGAGTTAATTATTCGATTAAATCCGGTCATTACATGAGCCCGTAAACAGAATGTGGTTATAATTTAGTCCCTTAGGTTTATGTTATTAGGTTTCACATTTCCATCGACGAACTATTTAACCATTGTGGTCGTGACAATGAAAGACCTGATTTGACATTAGTCATGATGGTGCTATGAATCTACAAGTCCAACGCTAAGGCTTGCTCGAGACTTATGTCTTCATCATTACAACTTTAATTTAGCTCTAAGAAACCTCTGCACTTAAAGCAAAGTGTGGTTATAAGCAACCACCGTCGTAATCATTCATGTATAGCAACATTTAATAATTTATTTTATGTAAATATTTAAAAAATATAAATATATTATACAACTTGATTCAAATATAAAATTTAATTTTTATGAGAAAATATTATTGATATCATCGTCACTAAAAAATTAAACATCGAACTCCTAAAATATTATATGTACAAAGATCAAAGTTAAAAAAAATTTTCGATTCGATTTTTTAATATTCAAATTAGTATCATAAGTATGATGTTGAGTTATAAAAAAAATAACCTTGTATGCCTAATGGTAAATGAATAAAATATTTTATTTTATGAAGAGATAGTCTTTAATTTAACCATCCCTATTTATTCTTTAAGACAAATTCTATCATTGATTGATTCGGCTATCAATACTCACGCATCGGATTCATCCTAATACTTTTCCGATCACTTATTTTCTTTTTTCTGAATTTGTTTCAGATCAAACTAAGGGGTATTTGGATCCGATTTAACGAATCCGATCCGCTGTCTATTTTAAGCGCATCATAGGTCGGTGTGGTGCAGGAGAGAGCGATCCGCGTGGTCCTCGTAAATGAGATCTCGACCGTCCGTGGAACCACAATCCGACGATCCACGAGAACTCCCGCTTTGATAACACACCCAAATCCCCCAATATCTTTTCGAATTCCACGTTTCCCCGCCTCGATCACCCCTTCAAATACCCACCCTACCGTCGCCCATTACCCCATCTCATCTCGATCCGCCTACGGCTCTCCGCGACCAAGAAGTGTCGTTAGCCTCCTCCTCCCGATTCGACGATGGCGCGGACGAAGCAGACGGCCCGGAAGTCCACCGGGGGAAAGGCCCCGCGGAAGCAGCTGGCGACGAAGGCGGCTCGGAAGTCAGCCCCGGCGACGGGCGGCGTGAAGAAGCCACACCGTTTCCGCCCCGGTACGGTGGCGCTGAGGGAGATCCGCAAGTACCAGAAGAGCACGGAGCTGCTCATCCGGAAGCTGCCCTTCCAGCGCCTGGTCCGCGAGATCGCCCAGGACTTCAAGACCGACCTCCGATTCCAGAGTTCGGCGGTGGCGGCTCTCCAGGAGGCGGCCGAGGCCTACCTCGTCGGCCTCTTCGAGGACACCAACCTCTGCGCCATCCACGCCAAGCGGGTCACCATCATGCCCAAGGATATCCAGCTCGCTCGCCGGATCCGAGGCGAGCGTGCTTAAGCGCTTCTCTCTTCTTTTCCTCCGTCTGTTTGTTTCACTAGTAGCGGTGATGGGAAGGGGAAAGGAAAGCTGTAGTATGTCGACCACGTTAGTTTATGTTTCCTATTGTAAGTTTGTAGTCGTTAGTTCTAACATTGTCGCATGGTCAATATATGAAGTTGAGGTTTAGTAGCACAACTTGGTTGCTTCGCTCATTGTAGATCAATATATTGCTTTGCTTGTTCTGTCAAATCAGAAACCAAAAAGGAAAACAAGTCCACCAGCAGATACGGAATATTATTGACTGTGTAATATACTAATGCACATACATAATCGCGTAATATTGATCTAATCTGAACCAACGCTATTTTAGTCGAACAGAATTCACAGAACAGTAAATTCTATTTTTTATACATGCATAAAGGCACTAGTCAAAACAACGGCACAAGAAGAAGATGCTTAATTTTAATTAAATGCAGTGGATGATGTCATTAGTTGATCATCCATATCATATAAATTAAATTACTACTAATTTAATTTTGATATGAAATCCATATTATCTGAAGTCTCCTTGTGAGCCATAGATGAGATTATCAGTTGATCACTCAGATCATATCAATTCTCAAGTATCACTAATGATCATCAGCTTCACTATAGGCAATGGTACAGAAGAGGGAGAAGAACTCTACCCAGAATTAAAACAGTAAAGTGACTTCAACCTTATTTATGATCGCTGCTTTCTTCGGTAAAATTGTAATTTCTTGAAGAAATCTTATTCATACAACACACAAATCAGCTTAATAATATTCTTCCTTTCCAACATAAAATGGAAGACTATGCTGATTATGGTCTTGACATGTTATACTAATACCTCGGTCATAATTCAAGGTTTTAAGATGGGCATTATAATCTAATTATGATAACAATATAACTCTAAAATCACTGAAATCTATCAAAAGCCATAAGAACATAGGAAAATTCTTTTACATCTAAAGTCAGATGAAACTAAACCAGAAGGAAAACAACCAATAAATAGGATAGAAATCTGTCAATGGAGTAACATCAAAGGACAAAAGTCCTGTAGAATTTTCCTTCTCTCTCTCTCTCTCTCAGTGTTTATTAACACCTTTATATTGACATGATGATATTTCACCTATACTTCAATCCTTGCTTAAAACCATGGAGCAACCCTTCAAAATTCTATGATAATTAGAACACTCAAGAAGAAGAGGGAAATGATTTTATTACATTGAGAAAGGTTCATCTTTATAAAGCATAAATAGACAAATTCCTACAAAGCAAACCACTTCAAATGAATATGCATGAACATATACATAACAAAATAAGTACATCACATATATGAAACTGGCAGATCTACAGTCATTCAGTTGTTATTACAACAAAATAAAGATAATCCCATGACGCCGGGAACAAAGAAATACATGTGCTATCAGTTCTATCGCTCGATGAATAAGAATCCAATGCAATTGTCAGCCTAAACCATTAGAAAAGGAGCCTGAAGAACTCCTATCAATATAATTTTAAGAAAAAAATGATCAGGTGCATTACCTATATTGATGGTTGGCAAGGAGGGAGACCTACTTGGATGCTTGGCACATTAGTTCTACCACTTGATAAGAAGTCAATCTATTCGTCACTATAAATATAAAATAGGAGACTCACTCCTATCCATATAATTTTAAGAAAAATGTTGGTCGGTTTTATGCCCCAAGTCCATTTTTGCAACTTTGAGGCCAGTAACAATATGCCCTCTGAGCATACTAGGATGACAATACTTGAATGGCAACATATAATCATGAACTAAGGCATTTGCATAAACGACGATCAAATTGTAACAGATGGTCACTATCCCACATTTCAATTCAAAAGGCATTAATTTCGAATTATACAAGAAAGGTTGCAGTCATACCTCCATTTCATCATGGTTTCTCATCGAAGAGCACTTTGTAAAACCTTTTCCTCTCTTCCCTCTTTTCAACAGTGTCCAGTCTCAAAGCTTCCTCTTCAGTTTCATCATCTTCTTCCTTCTTCGGTGTCGAGTCAATCTCACCTCTCTTCCTCTTCTTCCCTAAGTTTGCTAGATGCCGTCTCCGATTGTACTCGTGAAGCCCCTCCTGCATCAATTCCCCAAGCTTATCCTTCACCACCACCAACGGGTCCTTATCGATGAGCTCCGACCCGTTGTATGCTTCCCTGAGGACCACCGTATAAATCTTATACCTGTTCGACACATAGAAGATGCACGGATGCCTCAGCAACAATAGGTTCAGCCTCACCGGCAATCCAAACTCCCTCTTAAAGTGCTCCAGCTTTAGGATCGATGCTTTCTTCCACAGCGACAGCGAAAGGATCTCATGGACGACCCCCACCGCCCGCTTTTCTGACTCCGTCCGGTCCTCCGAGTACGGCGAGACGTACGGCGTGGCGTCGTTGAACTCGTCGAACTTCTCCCGGGTCTTGAACCAGGTCTCCGGCAACGAGCATACGTACCGCGGCTCAGTTCCGCGATCGATGGCCGCGGCCTCGACGGCGGAGATCGCGAGATTGGGATCCCACCGGAGGAGCTCGATCTCCATCGCGTTCTGCCGCCCAGTGCGGTTGATTACCCTGAAGAACTCCGGATGCTTGGGAATGAGGCGCAGGACGTAGTCGTCGGGGAAGCCGAAGTTGCGCTTAAGCTCGTTGAACTTGACGACGTTGAGGCGGCGGTCTCGGGAGAGCATGAGGAGCTTAGCGAGCCGCCGGGCCATGGCGGGCTCGGAGGCCTCCTTGACGTTCTCCTCCTCGTCGACGAGGGCGGCCATGCGCTTGGAGAAGGTGAAACGGAGCTCCTCACCGCCGCCGCCGTCGGGGCCAGCCGGGTCGGATAAGGTGTCGAAGCAGCAGGGGTACTTTCGGAGCCAGTTGAGGGCGTGGCCTTGGAGGTCAAAGGTCTTGAACCGCTTCTGGAGGGAGCGAACGGTGGCGGTGCGGCCGGGGGAGCGGAGGAGGAGGTTCTTGATCTGGTTGTTGACGATCCAGCGGCGGTTGCGGGAGAGCGCCGCCTCCAGCAAGGCGTCCTTCTTCATCGACCACAGGCAGCGGCGGAGGACGAGGAGTATCTCCGGGACGCGATCGGGACCGGCGAGGCCGGGGGGGTTCGGGATGAGGCTGTGAAGGACGGCGACGCGCTTGGTCGCCATGGCCACGCTTCGCCCGGAGCTCAAACCCTTATCGCAAACAGGCCCAGTCCAAAAACGACCGAGCTACTTAGAAACAAACAGAAGCCCAATAAGCCCACATTCCCACAGTAACATACGCCCACACTTCCAACCCATCGTGGGAGCGTCAGTCGAGGTCTTCTTCTTCTTCTTGATCTCGAAATCAATGTTTTGAAACCTCCAACCATCAGGTGGATTAATCGGATCCGTTACATTGAAAGACCGTGACACATGCCATAAGGTCTCACGAGATCATGTTGGACCATAAATGATCACACATGCAGATCAATTCGCACGACATAGTGGACCTCTCTAGTATTCTTTTAAGCTTGTCATGGTGGCTTTCGAGACATACCCAAATGGCTGGTTTTGCCCAGCCAAGTTGAACATTCCGTTTCCTATGGCTTTGTAACATCTGGTTGCGGCTGCTGCCGGTGCCACATCAACATCAACCCAATCAAAGCCAATAAGCTAATGCATGGTTGGTTGATCTTTATCTTCCTTCCATGTTTCGGGACTGCACTCTCCATAGATTGTGCCTCAAGTCGTGAAATTTCTAGGAGAGAAGTTGAAGTCGGATTAGGCGATTTAATTAGGAGTTCGTTGGGGAAGTTAATATCGGAAAACAACTTCCAAATGGGCATTTATGATTCGATTTATAATGACCATTCATTATATGTATTATTTATAATTTTACGTGTTCACATACGGTATCCTCACGTAAATAAATATATTCTCATGTTGTAATAATCCGCCTCCAATTCCTCATCCGACGTCAGCGTGATGGAATCCCTACGTGCGCGATGCCAACCTCCGCGATGCCGACCCACCGCTCTGATGCGTCCCAGGCATCAAGACCGTCCGTCCCCGACCGACGCTCAATCGGACGGTCGATGGCGAAAGGGTCTAATGATACATTTTAATCTTTTAATTAGCCTCTCTCTCGCGGATATATCCCCCACGTAATCTCCACGTGTTTGCGGATTATCCGCCTCACCGACGTCCCTTGAAAGAGGGAGAAGAATAGCTCTCCGCCGTGACGTGGACGAGTCATTCACCGCTCGTCCCGCCGAGCCCACACCCTTATGTGGGGTCAACTGATTCGTGGGTTCGTCCGCGGACCCATTCTTTAGTTCCCAAGGTAGGCTTGAATTCTGTAAAAGACCCTAAGGTAAGGGGTAGTTTCGTCAAAGCATCGCGGAGATGATGTGCGTCAGCTCCACGTGGCACGGGAGAGTCTCTAAATCTGCGGTTACAGTAACCGCCTCTTGCCTCTTCGTCTCTTCGCTTTACCATTAGGAAAATAGGAGGTGGTTAAAGAGTTATCAACGAAGGAATAATTTCGTGGTCCCCCTGGCGGGGAAGAGAGGAGTCCCTTTCCCATGACGATAAAGGAGGACCACTAGGGTTTCGGGGGCATGCGCCATTCGCGACCTCCTCCGTCGATCGGATTCGCTCCTCCCCCTCTCCCTCCAATATCTGTCACTCTGGCTTTGATCGAATCCTGATGCATATGGTCTTGGTGTGGGGGGACTTGGAGGCGTGACGATGCCCACCGCGGACTTCCAGGGCTCGTCAGCCCCCTTCGCGTCCACCGGCCGCTCCTTCCTGAGCCTGCGGCGGGACCACGCCGCCGACCCGATGGACGCACATCATCGCCACCACATCGATGCCGGCGAGCAGAGGGAGCTCGACGCCTTCCAGCACCAGGTCGCTGATCTCTTCCACGACCTCGCTGGCGGCGGCGACGAGATCCTCTCCATATCCTGGGTCCGGCGCCTCCTGGACACCTTCCTCGTCTGCCAGGAGGAGTTCCGGGTGATCCTCTTCGGCCACCGCCGGCCCCCGGCCCTGATGGACCGCCTCGTGTCCGACTTCTTCGAGCGCGCCGTGAAGGCGCTCGACGTCTGCAACGCCGTGCGCGATGGTGTCGATCAGTTGCGGCAGTGGCGGAAGCACCTCGAGATCGTGATCGTGGCCCTCGGCCCGCACCACCGGGAACTAGGAGAGGGGCAGCTCCGCCGGGCCAAGAAGGCGCTCGGCGACCTCGCCATCCTCATGCTCGACGAGAAGGACTCGGGCTCCGTCCTCTCCCAGCGCAACCGTTCTTTCGGCCGCCATAGCGGCTCCTCTTCCTCGTCGAGCGGGGGCCGCCGCTCGCACTTCCGCTCCCTCTCCTGGAGCGTCTCCCGGTCCTGGTCCGCGTCACGGCAGCTTCAAGCCATCGGGAACAACATAGCCGCACCTCGTGGCCACGAGGTCGTGGAGACGGCCGGGCTCGCAGTGCCTGTGTTCACGATGAATTTAGTGCTCCTCTTCGTGATGTGGGCCCTCGTGGCGGCGATCCCCTGTCAGGATCGCGGCCTCCAGATCCACTTCTCCGTCCCGCGGAGCTACCTCTGGGCCGCCTCGATCACGTCCCTCCACGAGAGGATCGTGGAGGAGTCCAAGAAGAAGGACAGGAAGAACTCGATTGGGCTGTTGAAGGAGATCCACCAGATCGAGAAGTGCGTCCACCACTTGATTGACCTGATAGATGCCGTTCAGCTCCCGATGGCGGAGGAGAAGGAGACGGAGGTGAGGCAGGGGGTGCAGGAGCTGGCCCAAGTCTGCGAGGCCATGAAGGAGGGTCTTGATCCATTGGAGCGTCTGGTCAGGGAAGTCTTCCTTCGGATCGTACGAAGCCGCACAGAGGGGTTGGATTGCTTAAATGGTGTCGAATGACATCATCGTATCGAGGTTTCCTTGTAATGAAACTAAGTGTACAACATTGATGGTATATTATATAACCTTTCTCAAGTTGGCTTTCTGGGCTGCATGTGTTCACAGGCCAGAGACGGAAGAGCCTGCTAATGAAAAGAACCAAGAGATGGATGAAATGTTCTCTTCCACAAGTAAGTATAGCAGGTAATGCTCTTGTATTTACCGTATTGCATTCTGTATAAAGAAAGGTTCGGGTTGTTGAATTTTGTGATTCTGATGATGGTGGCATATTATGTTTTTGCGTCTTTGGTGTACATGTTTTGGGCTATTCAAATCTACTTGGCTATTCAAGCATTCACTAACCTAGTCTCTGATGCGTAAAATATTTTTAGTCTAATTAAATGTTGGATGGATTTATTTTTGGATGTTTTGCTTGGAGAGTTGTTGTCTTATGGAGTTCACATTATGTGTGCAGTATAGAGTCGATACTTGTGGTTACAATTTTATGGCTTGTAAATAATCATATTCGAAAGGGCGGGTTATACTTGCGGTCTTTTAAAACAGGTAGGCCTACCAAGACTTACAGGTCGGAATGCTTTGTTGCATTATTTCGTTACCGATGAACATCGCTAAATGATACAATGAGAAATCCTCTGTAAAACTTTTTTCCTTTTCGAATGTTCTTGTTTGGAGATTCAACACTTCCGAAGGGTTACTTTTGGATTATGGATGGCACCACTAGGACAACATTTGCAGAAGGCATTGTATCGTCATGACATCATGGTAAGCAAGAAGATTTTGCTGGTTCTTCAACTCACATCGTACGATGACCTCGAACCGATGTGATCCACCTTGTTTCCTGGCTCGATGATTCTTCCCTCATCATCCAAGTAATTGGTGTGTTCCGATGGACCTCGGTCCCTGTGAAGCTCTTCGGTTGAGAACTCTCAAATTAGTCTTCAGGGATATGTTTTTTTCTTTAGTACTTAATATGCAGAAATCCATGATCTCAAAAAGGTACCTGTATAAAATCTTTGTTTTTTTTGTTAATGAAAATATGGTCAAAAGAGAAGAGAAGGAACACTGAATTATTCGTTCTTCATTAGTAAGGTTTATATAGTTGCTGCAAATAAATTGTATTGAATTTGAAGTAATTTGGTGATATTGAAATCCATTGATATCAGATCAGGTAGGTTGAATTATGCTTGCTTTGCTGATAATGCGAAATGTGGTTTATTTCAACACCTTTGGTTTATGTGTGTACTTGCGTCATGTACTAGTTCCTTAATCCTCCAGTACCATATATTTAAATTTAGAGTGTGCATTGTGATATAGAAAGTTTGTTTGCTAATGCTGGTTGTCACTGCACTTGTATATTATAATTTTGTTCGTCCATCATCATCTCGGAAATGGTTTAATGGTTGATGGATTTTAGGGTGTGGTGGAGTGTAGCAGGAGCCTTCTATTTTGGGAGCTACTACTCCGCACCCTATTTAGAGTTGATGAATCAATTATAATTGTGTTCAGGGAAAATTTGTCTGTATAATCAAATGTATTAGAATGGACTATGCTCTGCTACAACAGGCTGATCATTGTGTTCTTGAAATTGTTTATTGTGGATATGTATGTACCTTAAACAGCATCTTGTTTGGTCAATCAATCAATCGACCCTCTATTTCAGATACAAGTAAGTTATAATTTCTGATGTTGAGATCAAATTACTGTCGTTGATGATCGAGTCATTTCATGCTTTACCTTGTCTCGATCTGCACTGATGGAAGATACGATAGGTTCCGAAGCCGAAACCTTCTCTCGATTTGCTCTGTGGAGATCACATTAAGTCTGCACGCCCAATGATTGGAGTTCAACTCACCCTGCAAAGCTCAATCCCTAGTGCTAATACCACACGGGGAGAGAGGTATACACCGCTATACAAAACACCACCAACGAAGGAGGGTGTTTTTGTTGGAATTCTCTTCTTCGAAGCTGTTTTTGTTGGAAGGAGTTGGCCGTATATATCCATGGAATCTGATTTTAAAATACTTATCAACATCCTCTACAGTGAAACTCAACTTCGGTGACAAGGTGAAGACAATCGAATTACCAATTAGTTACCAAATATATTACAATGTATTAAGTATCTTTAATCTTTGCAATAGGATTGTTTAAATTGAATCCTCGCTTTGGTTTTGAATACTATAAATAATTTTGATTTGGGATACGCTTATTTGGTTTAATTAATCGATTCGAATCGAATCGAATCAAATCAATCTTAATTTAAAAGGATATTAATTCCATGAACTTCGTTATCCTAAACCTTTAATTGATTTGATTTAAACTAATTAATCAAATCGATCCAAAAGTCTAGTTTTACAAATCAAGACTTAATTTAGCAAATTTTATCATATCTTCGATTTGATCGAATCGAATCAGTTCATTTGAAATATTTATTTATTTTTAATTATTTAAAATTATAAATTGATTAACTGAACTGAATTAATTGGTTTTGAATCGATAGATTCGAATATATACAGATTCAGACTATTTTATTTTAATCAAATCGAATAAAAAAATAATTTGATTCCTTTGTTTAGTAATCGATTTTCTAAGAAATAAAAAAAATATATTTTTGTCACCACCAATTCCAATTAAAGGAAGAAGAGAATGGGGAAACACCGCATCATCCACATGGTTTCCAATAGAAAACCCTGCACGTCAGGTTTAACCTAATCGAACACCACCTACAGTTCAAAAATATTAACTAAAATGATCTGTTTATGATCAAATTTCTGCCCTAAATCTTCATCACCATCGTTCAATATTTGGACTCAGCTCACCAAGAAAATTCACATATTTTCCTTCCCATCCTCCAATATTAACAACTTAATGATATAATATCTTTAGATGACAAATTTTGCATAAATTAATATTCTTAATAGATCATTGTTAGTGGTTCGAAATTAAACATATAAACCTATATTATGCCTACTCACAGAAGGCGTTGTGAATTGCATGTCTCCAAGTGAAGTCAAAAGTGGGACCGGAATTGTATTCCTCGGTGTCTCGAGCCGCTCCTCACGTCGACATAAAACAAATATAATATAACGCTTTTATGTCATTAAATAATAGTCGAAATTAATTATTTAGTGGCCTCTACTAACTGTTTACGTGACTCCAACATCTGTACGTGTGGAGTCAACCATTGCCCCATTGACTTAGTCCGATCACCCAATAGAACATCTCTCTCTCTCTCTCTCTCTAAAAGCGATGACCATTTCAAATGGTGATCCCTCCTCCTCCTCCTCAGTTTCCGCCACCCCTTTGCCTCTCGCTCCTCTCCTTGGTTTCATCTCTTTGCCACCCTTGGTTGGCTTCTTTTGCTGAACGCAAGAACACACAGAGAAGGGAGAAGGACGTCGATGGAGTGTAATCAACCACTTGCTCCTAGGAAATCCAGCAGCTTCTCCTCCGGCCGCGACGAGAAGCGCCGGGAGATCGATCGCAACTTCTCCTTGGGCACCGTCAAGTTGGAACAAGGCCAGGAGAGGAAGGGGAGACGCAACAAAGAGACCATTCAAGAGGAGGAGGAGGAGGAGGAGGAGGCCGAGGAGAGGGCCGCGAAGATGGGGGAGGGTGCAAGCAATGGTGAGAAGCCGGAAGCCAATTTGATTACCGTCTCCGGAGACATCGATAACTTCCTCGCCGTCCTTCTCGCCGTCGGAGATGGTCGAGATGGGAGGCACGAGCCACCGGAGATCCCTGAATCTACCGTCGAGAAGTTTGTGGTTTTGGTGGAGGAGGAGATGGCCACGTACGAAACAGGCGACGAGAAGTGGCCCTCCGGTGGTGCCGAGTCGTCGCTTCTCGATGCGATCGACAGGGTCTCGAAGCTGACGACGGGGTTGAGGAAGTTCTCGTCGGAGCCCAAGTACCAGCAGGCGATGAACCGATCCGGCAACGTCCTCCACCTGGCCATGTGCTTCCTCGAAGATGAGTTCCACTCGTTGCTTCAGAACGCCAGAACGAAGCAGGAGGCCGTCAGCAGCAGCTCCAAGACCAAGCCGCAGCCGTCGTTCAGCCGCCTCTACGAGTTCGATCGCCACGTGCCACCCCCGTCGGAACCCAGTTCCTGCGAGCCTTCCCCCGCGTATCCACCGGAGGCCGTCGAGAGGCTGCACAAGATCGCCGACGCCATGATCTCCGCCGGGTATGATGCCGAGTGCTGCCAGGTGTTCGCCGTCGCCCGGCGCAATGCCTTCGAAGCAGGACTGCCGAGCCTCGGTTTCGAGAAGGTCAGCATCGAGGACGTGCTGAAGATGGCATGGGAGTCCCTGGAGTCCGAGATCGCGACGTGGATCAAGGCCTTTCGGCACACCATCACGGCCTCCATCTCCGCCGAGCGCGAGCTCTGCGAGGCTGTTTTCGCCAGCCACCGGGCCATCTCCGACCGCCTCTTTCGCAGTCTCGCCCACTGCGCCATCATCCAGCTCCTCACCTTCGCGGAGGCCGTCACGATGACCAAACGCTCCGCCGAGAAGCTGTTCAAGGTGCTCGACATCTACGAGGCCATGCGCGACGTGATGCCGACCGTCGACGCCCTGCTCCCGGACGAAGCCGACCAGGAAGAATCCTCCATCCTTGTGGATCCCAAGACGGAGATCTCCTCGGTACGGTTTCGTCTCGGAGAGGCAGCCGTCGCAATCTTCTGCGAACTGGAGAGCTCCATCAAAGCCGACAACAGTAAGAGCCCTGTGCCCGGCGGCGCAGTCCACCCGCTCACCCGCTACGTGACGAACTACCTCAAGTACGCCTGCGAGTACAAGAACACGCTGGAGCAGGTCTTCAAGGAGCACAGACATTCCGAGAAGCCATCGTCCACCGACGGGGACGGCGACAATTCACGGGGAAGCGGCGGCGGCAGGGGCGACAACCGTGGCAACAATGGCGGCAACGGAAATGACAATCCGTTCGCAGCTCAACTGGTAGGGGCGATGGACTTGCTGCACTCCAATCTGGAGTCGAAATCGAAGCTGTACAAGGACCTCGCTTTGAGCAACATCTTCTTGATGAACAACGGGCGGTACGTCGCGAAGAAGGTGAAGGGGTCGCCGGAGATCCATCAGCTGCTGGGGGAGACGTGGTACCGAAAGCGGTCGTCGGACCTGAGGCAGTACCACAAGAACTACCAGCGGGAGACGTGGTCCAAGCTGCTGGCCTGCCTGCGGGACGACGGGCTCCAGGTGAAGGGGAGCGTGGCGAAGCCGTTGCTCAAGGAGCGGTTCAAGAGCTTCAACGCCATGTTCGAAGACATCCACAAGGCGCAGAGCTCGTGGGTGGTGAGCGACGAGCAGCTGCAGTCGGAGCTGAGGGTGTCGGTGTCGGCGGTGGTGGTGCCGGCCTACCGGTCCTTCCTGGGGAGGTTCTCGCAGTACCTCGACCCGGGGAGGCAGACGGAGAAGTACATCAAGTTCGGGGCGGAGGATCTGGAGAATCTGATCGACGAGCTGTTCGACGGCAACCCTTCTTCCATGGCGAGCAAGAGGAGGACGTGAGGGGGGGGGGCGCTGCTGGTGGTGGTGAGTACGCTGCCGTTGTGTCGTCTTCCACCGTGTTCGTCGGAATCCTTTAATCGAGAAATCTGGTTGCGCAGGAGGCGACGACGAAGCAACTGCGCTTCCACGATCTGGATTCCGGGCCTCGTTCATGCTGGGCTCGAGGAAGGCAGAGCATCCGCGGGTGTCGTTCTCGCGGGGAGCCGAGCTGACAGAGGCTCAACACAGAGCGACCGTATTCTGCCCTTTCCGTTGCTTGTGCGGGTGTGTCTTGAACTCGTTATGCTTCCTAGTCATCACGACGAGTCTTGTTCGACTCTGGAAAGATCATGATCTCCATCACACAAAAAATAAAGCAAATCTCAATTACCTGATTTATGCTCCACTGCTGGTAAGATTAGATTTTACAATTACAATATATGGTGTTATCAAGGAATTTTCTTTAAGCTTTAATGTTATGAGCCTTCACCAAAAAATAAAATAAAATAAAATAAAATTCTGAATGTATGATTCTTTTTCTTTTTTTGGAACCTCAGCGAATTACTACTTTGAACACACAAAAGAGGAACATAATATAAAGTACATGATATGATATTCATGAACTCCAAAACCTATCACTTCCGTGTGGTAAATGTATTAATCAATCCGAATGTCTCAACATTGGACTGTCTATGTTAATCGTGGTCTCTCACAAATCAGGGTTTTGAGAGAGATGCACAGGATGAACAAAAGTGTTCATTCCATCTCCAAATGAATTTGGTATGTATTCGTTTTGAGATATGTATGTGTATGTGTATACGCAGATGAACAAACGATATCTACTTAGTCCAAGCTTCAAATATTGCAAAAAATCTGTTGTCCATGTTGAGATTGCAAGGACTTGTAGCCAAAATAGTCTTATTCTCAAGCACAATTTACCTGTTTGATGCAGACCATGTCACAAGCAGATATGACTTTAGAGTGAACCTTTTCATATTAATGAATTCAAGTTGATCACAAAACAGATATGGCACATGATTAATAAAGAACACAAATCTATCTTCAAACCAGAATGACAGTAAAATCACAGAAGATCATTACCTCATTTCAGTTTTCCTCACCCAGTCGACTTATAAAAGTGATAGGTTGATGGCGGTCGAGTGCAGAGAGACTGTGTTAATGCTGGCACAAAACCATAAGGGCTGATCAGACAACTCAAACAGATGAGAACAAAAGTACATCTAGATCTTTGGCACTCACCTCCTGACCGGCGTTTTGCAACAGCAGTTCAGATGCCGGATGAGCAGTCATAGAAACAGAGTTGCACCAAGAATTTATATTTCATTTCTGATCAAGTAATGTGACTCAAGATTCACATACACAATTAGTTAATTGTATATGACAGTAAACTCAATAATATGCCTTGTGAAAAGGTCTTCTGAATAGTCAATGGATCAAATAACAATCATAAAAATCCATGAAGCATGATCTCTACATGATCTGCCAAATAGCATTCTGGTCCATAGCATATGCTTGCCAGATATCTACCGTAAGCGAAGCAATGAACAGCAAGCTGAAACAAGAACCTCCTTTTGTCTTCGATGAATATATCTTCATGATGTCTACACCCAGAGCAATCTTTATTAATGAAGTCAGATATCCCTCTCGGATTGGCAAAACACTGAGGATTTATGACATTCGGACCAAGCCAACTAAAATCTACTGGGCTGTTTATGCTTTCCAAGTAAGGCAAACCTTCAGTTAAAAACGGCCAGGTTCTTGATAGAATTTCTGAAATACATCCCAGAAACCTCATTGATGTTGCCTTGCACTCATCCAATGAATGTTCCATCGTGATACTCTGATAATGACATAATACCGAGTCAATGTCTGACTTGCATTGATTTGCATTTAGTGACCACCCTGGAATTCTAAGAATGCCGCATGTAGATTCAGCTGCACTTATAAGGAAATGTGCAGTGGTTGCTATCAAGGAGGGTTCAGACAAGAACAAATGGTGCACTGTGCCAGCAAGTAGCAAAGAGTATGATGCAGCAGCTCTGCCCATCTTAAAGGCCTCAGAATTGTTACCTTCATCCAAAGAGATGGCAAGCAAGTTGAACAGACGTGTCCGATATGCAGATGAGAGGGTGATGTATGCATTAAGAGAAAGATGATGAAGAGTATGCAATTTGATTCTTCCTCCAGCTTGAAACTCTTTGTCTTGAGAGCTACAGAAAAGCATGCTTTCAAGCTTCTCACAGCAAGCTTCAGGATTCTCATCTAATGTGTAATCAGCTATAGCTTGATCTAGTATATCAGCAAACTCTTCACAACAGGGATCTGTGCTGTTACTGCAGTTGTCTAGGCTCAATTCCCTAGCATCACACTGATCTGAAGTCAAATTCACACATTTCAATCTAACAAAGACTCATTGTTGAATTCCACATTCATCAATAGTTACCAAGAAGTTTAAGGTGTATCTATTATTACATATTTACGGATTGCAATGCATGGAGTATAGCATCAGTGAGAAAACCAATCAGAAACTGCTGAATCAGATACAAGATTATATCAATGGCACTAGTTTATTAAGAAATCTATTACGATTGATATATGTGATAATGATTTGTTTAGATTTTTAAGGGACAAACCAATGGTATTAAAATTTTCTTATTTACCAAAATAATTAGAAATCAATCACATGTAGGCTGGTTGTCTAAACAAATTCAAGAATCTACAGAGATTTGGAAATTTGTACTACGGTAATCTTGTCTCTGTGATATCACTGACAAGGATACAGAACAACATGGACTTTAGTTTACAGCAACATATCCCAGAAACCAACATTTACTGTGTTAGATCTACATAAGTCTGTGCATAAGTTTCCAAGTCTCAGACACTGCAAGAATAATACAATTGTGAACAAATGGTTATATAAATAGAAAAGTTAAATAATAGTGAAACTCAGAAACTACCAACTCTAATAAGAAAAAGCAGCATTCAAGATTTGCTCCTAGCATGCTACCAATTGTCACTATGAAGCCAGTTCACTCATTGAGCAACTATGCAACTAGTCCGCATCTACACTGCCTATCCTGAGTAAAAATTAGTAAGATCAACTTGTGAATTAGTATGGTTTACATTTGCGAAATTGTTATAATGGTGCTTTTCCTCAACATTTCCACATTTCTCAAAGCGCACTCATAAAGTAACTATAGCAGGTTGCACTAAATTAATTCTGGTTAATTAGATTCAAGTTTGTTTTAATATTTAAATTCCAGTTGCCTCTCTCATTGACCATCTCTTTGACAAAGATCATTTAACTGGCACAGATTTAAGCGCATCCACCATTCAAATGCTACATAGCCAAACCCAATTAGCTGGGGCTCGTTGTTGATGAGGTTTCAAATGTTATGCATTAGTACTTTAGTTCGAAATAACTCCTAAAATAAATTTTACGAGAAGTCATGTAATGACTTCTGCAAATACCACAATGCATATCATACATCATTAAAATGAAAACCTATGAGAATTATCTAGATTAGAAAATGCTAAAGAATCTAAAGCTGGGTGACATTATTCCTCACTTACATGCCTAGCAATTGAACAAGGGCAAATGTGATGCATGCATCAGAAAGCAATATATCAGAAAGATTTGTATGTTTCCGTTGTTGAGGAATCCGATAGAACTTCCTGATTGCAAGAACATCTTTTATAAGGACATGACAGTCAAAGCCCGTAACCTGAATGGAACTAATACCAACATAAAAAACTGCAAAAAAGAAAAAGAAATCATTTGGTAAAGAAATTAAGGCTCAAGTTGTAAGAACTGTACCAATCAGTTCTTGCAGCTTAAACATGATATTTAACTTGCATGTAAATTGAATGTTTAAGAAATCTTTATGCAATGAAAAATCATTTGAAATTGTACAAAGAAGTCACCTATAAAAAGAACCAGTATAAGTACAAGCAATGACATAATCCAGCTAACAAATTATGTGCAGTTTATGTTTCATGATCATCCATAGTGCTTCAGAAACGGAAAAATTCAACAATATCAAATAATGGAAAAGTGGATGCTCATACTGGAACTATTGCTTTTATATAGTCAAAACGGGGAAAGAAAAAAGAGAAGCAAATGAAAAGTTGATATCCTTAAATTTGCTTGGTCTCTTACATTCAGAACAAAATCCATATATAATGGTGATGATGCACCACATCGTCCACAGCAGCAAACAAATCGATATTTTTCCCACAAATCATCTTGTCTCTTGACCTGTAAACAGAAACATTAGAGGAACCAAACAATTTGAAAAAAAAAAAAGAAATAGCAGAAAAGATGTAGCACCAGAAGAAAAAAATGAATACCAACAGAAAAAGCACACTAAAATAAATGGTCTCCAGGCATAATTGCATGTAAAAGACTATATAATTTAACAAGTCAAACATCAAATTCGATACACAAAGGAACTTTAATATAAGATGAAAAAGAGCAATACCAAAAATAGATTAGGAAACAAATGTTATATAATAACCAAAGCAACTCAAAAAGAAAAAGAGCTTTTAAGATTTTTGAGATCCATAACTGTTTGTTGTGAAAATAAATTAGGAATCCAAGGTTTAGATTATCTTCCATATGTATGAAAAGAAGATACAATTAACAGAGCTGCACAGCAAATTGCAAGGGGATTATAGGAAGATATTTATATTCAAGAAAAGATCTGTACTTTACAGGTGTCAATGTTTACAGTAAGGTTGTTACCTGATCAAGTTTACAGTAAGGTTGTTACCTGATCAAGCCCGGTCACGGTCTGTAGTAAACCGATCAAGGGTCTGAACTGGGAACTTAAAAAAACATTACTCTTATCATCTATCTGAGCTCGTGGCAAGCGAAAAAAAAATCACAGAAACAGCTTAATTTAAGCTTGAATCAAATTATTAAATTTGAATCTGATCAATTCTGCAAGATTGTAACTCCAACTTCTTTGTTTAGGATTAAATCACATTGATAAGCAATAAAAACTAGCCAATTTAAATCCTGTACGATGTTCATGATCATTTCTAGTTCAGCATCACACTGACCAGGTCCCAGGCAATATTAATATCAAAAACTATACCTTGGGTTGTAGCAGGTCGATGTACGTAACGCAAACCTCTTCGCCTTTCATGATTGGCTTTATGCTCCGGACAGTAACCCTTGGCCCAAATTTGGAGAATCCTAATAAAGAAACTATATAAAATATTCATACAATTGACAGAAATTTTTCTCCTTTTTTTTCAGATAAAGGCAAGGCGGAAACAAAAATTTCACCACAAGCCAATCTGCTTTCACCATAAATCCATGCATTCCACTGCAGCCAACATCGAATTCGACATCACTCTCACCACAAACATATATTCTCAAAAGAAGAAATCATCTTTCCCTGAAACAGAGGAAGAAAAAAGGAGTTAAAAGAAGTGATCGAACAGCGTACCGCATCTGTTGCCACTCCGGCCGCAGCAGACGAGGCACGAAACGATTCCGGCGAAACTGGACCGGGTTCTCCGAAACGGTAACCCAGTTCGAACCGGTAGCAAGCGTTGGGCACGCAGCTATGGTTGAACCAAGAGAAGCCCGGGCCGTAAACCGCGATCCCGAGTGCGCCGACCTCGCTAATATGCACCTCCACGGAGTTCCTTAGCACCGCCCAGAGCACCACCTCTGGGGAAGCCGCCACGCCGTCGAAGTCGGCCTCTCTCGATCGACCCCTACCCCTCGCGAGCGACATCAGCGCCGCCCCCTCCATTATCCTCTCCGTCACCTCCCCTCCTTCCTCCAGAACCTTCTCGAGACCGCTCGCAAGCAAGCCGGCGATCCGGCGCGGCCGGTCGGGGAGGGAAGCGGGCGGGAGAATCCCCATCCCTAGTGTCTCGAGGGAGTGGAGGAGCCGGAGGGCCGCGCGGAGGTCGGAGGTGTCGCCGTCAGGATGGTGGTCGCGGAGGAGGCCGCACTCGCCGCTGGCGGCGTGGGCGGAGGAGTCGGCAGCGGAGCAGGCGGCAGAGCAGTAGCGAGAGGCGCCTCGGCAGGCGGCGCAGGGGAGGAAGGAATCGAGTGGTCGGAAGCAAGCGGAGCAACGGGATGGAAGGAAGCAGCGGTGGAGGGCAGCGGCGAGGGGCGGAATGGGTGGGGTCAGGTCTCGCGCCAACCCCGTCTCTTCGCGCGCCCGCATCTCCATCGCCGGGTGTTCTCGGGGCTCCTCTTCGGCGCTTGTTGCTGCAGTGCGAAACATGTTTTCCATACTCTTCTCTCTCCCCTTTTCATTCATTCAGAGACGTTTTCTTTGTTGCTTAAATCTTCTTCCGGAAGCAAAATGTTTTCCAAGTTTTATAAAACAAAAACAAAACAATGAGCACAATCGAACCCTTCAATATTGAAATTTTTTTTCTATTAATAATATTAACTATTAATGTCTTAATATTGCACGATTTTAGTGGTCGATTTTTTTTATTTTGTGCAGTATTTACTTCCGAAAAAAAAAGGAAAATGATGACATAATCCTCATTTTCTTTTTAACTTTGGAGTAAAATACGATGAGAAATTTTGGGGCCGAGGTCATAATTTTGTCATATTATATATGATAATGACGTCACGTGAACCGAGCTGCAATTAAATGTCAAGTTCTTGTATGAGAGAATTCGACCCGGTTTATTTGTCCACGTCACGGTCCAAATCCCACACCCTCTACAAATATTCGTCTCTTTGCATCGTCCGTTCGATTCATCGACACCATCAGCTGCTCCTCCACCGCTTCAGGTATTCCGTCGTCACCCTTCTCTCTCCTCTCTCTCTCTCCCCGAATCCATAGCAATCTGATCCTCTTCGGGTCTTGCGTCGAATGCCCTTGCGCGTAGATCTTGGCTTTTCGCATTTGATCGATATCTGGTCTTTCTTGTGGTGCTAATTCTTGTCTCGTGGACCTTGGTTCGTTTCGTGGCTGCAGAAGTTGGTGTATGAACGGAGGGGTCGGTCGATCTCTCTCGGGGAATGCGCTGAGATGGCTGCTGCTCAAGATCCGTTCTATATTGTCAAAGGGGAGATTCAGGAGTCTGTATGTCGTGTTTCGTTGATCATTTGCTTTTACTTTGGCACGGATTATTCTTTTCCTTTTTGCCTATGATTGGATCTGTTTTGTGCTTTTCTTTTTTATCCTACGGAGAACTAATTTCTGATGAATGAGTTTGAGTGTGGCTAATGGTTGATAAATTGATCAAATCGGTTGCTTGGCTATGTGTTTATGTACGGCGAGGGATTTATTTGGGTTCAAGTTCTCTTTTTCATGATGTAGAGAGAGAGAGAGAGAGAGAGAGAGATGAGGCGACCTGAACGGAGTAATGAGAGGAAATTTGAAATCACTTCACTTTGAAGAACCCTTGATTTAATCTTTTTCTGTCCTGGCCTCCAGAATCCAAAATGTGGACGAATTAGAACTCTTTTACTGTGCTTGAATGTGCCTCTGCGGAAGGGCATAAATTTATTACATCCAAAATCAAACAAGTATTGCATCTAGCTTATTTCAATCATGTTCTAGGGCTGTCTTATCTGTCTATGATATCATCTGGGATACTTGTTCTGGTGACAGATTGACAAACTGCAAGTTACTTTTCATCAATGGGAACAAACCCCTTCAAACACCGGAGAGCGTGTACATCTGACAAAAGAGCTCCTGACCAGCTGTGAAAGCATAGAATGGCAGGTACTGCTTCAAAGCAAATCCTAGATATTCATGTTATGTATATTTATGTCATGTCTTAAGAATTCTTCATCTCAAAATCTTTATGGCAGTTGCCCATTGGAGTAAAATTTAACTGCAGTGAGGTGAAAGTTAACTTTTACTGGGGAATTTTTGCTTATTAGTGCCCCAAATCTTTTGATTTTATGTGCTTGTCTGTAAATTCTTATTATTCATATGAAAGTGCCTAGAATTTTCTTCCACTGTGCAAGTTCTTTTTTTTCACCTTCTGCTTACTTCACTTAAATTACGGCCAATCAAAAAGACCTTATTATCCTGACTTATAAAAATAGTTGACTTATGAATGAGCAAAAGATATTGCTTAAGACTGAACTTATTTAGCAAAACTACAAGACAGATGCCACTGGATTCTATTATTGTTTAGCAGAATTGCAATATTTATTTTCCTGGTTCTCTGTAATGTTGGAACCCTTTTGTTGAACTTGTACTCTTTTGATGGAAAGGTAGATGAATTGGACAAGGCAATTGCAGTAGCTGCAAGAGATCCTGCTTGGTATGGTCTTGATGAGGTTGAACTTGAAAAGCGTAGGAGATGGACTAGCACTGCTCATAATCAGGTAAACCTTTAAATATTAGAACTATTTCTTTATTATCACCTTAGTCACATCTTGGATTGGTTTAATATTTTGACTTATACAAACTCTTGTCTTGTGCCAAAATTATGTTGAGACGTGCATAATCAGTAGCACAAATATCACATGTTCTTTCCTCCATAATTTTGATTATGTAGTAGTTATGTAGGTCGGGAGTACTAGGAGAACTGTAGAAACTGGAAAGGTGAAGCAGAATTTATTCAGCTCAGGTGCGAATGGTGTGCGCAAAGAGCTGATGAGGCTTCCAAATGATCATGCTTCCCAGGCAGGCAGATCGAACCACTACGTTAACCAAGATAATGATGATTTTATATCTTCAGAATCAGATCAGCAGCTGCTCCTCGTAAAGTAATGTTTTATGTATTTTATAGTTCTTTTCTTGATTATAGTAGTCAAGATGATATAAGGCTGTTAGGATGCATCTGCTGCAGCAGATTTGGAATTTTACTTGTCCATCAATTTTCTATGGGTCCATTCATGCATGGTAAATAACGAAATTATATGTCTCAATTTCTGGTTCTGGCATTCATCCAATGTGACTATGATTGCTTTGTTTTGTTGTTTCTTTAATCTTTTTTAGAATATGGCAAGATGTGGGTGTAAACTGCAGGACCAAAAGGGATGTTTAATGAATTTAATGAAGTTTATATACTTTTAAGGCTTCCACAAGTCGTGGGTCCTTGGAGTCAAAACCTCGGTTTCTTTCAGGAGCCTAAGCTGTAATATTCATATTCATAGACATTGTGAGTTGTTCAGGACAATCCAATCTTTATATGACAGAGGGCCTTAAATATTTAGCCTTCTTACTTAATCAAGTTTGATTTTTTTAGCTAAAAAGATGTAGATTAAAGGCGTATAGTGAAAAACTTCCTTTTTTTTTACACCTCTTGTAAATCATGCTTCAGGAAACAAGATGAGGAGCTGGATGAGCTTAGTGCTAGTGTTCGGAGAATTGGACATGTAGGACTTACCATACATGATGAACTTATTGGGCAGGTACGTTGAGCATCAAGATGCCTAATTGTCTCGTGTGATGATCAATTAACTCGAGAATAATGTTCCCATTCTAAAAGGACATCCAAAATGAAAGCAGTCTATGAGCATGATATTTTTCAATTGCAGAGAATTTGGAGTCTTTATGCCTTCCTCTATATAATGAATAAAAAGAGTTCAGCTCCAACATTGTGCAATCAAAAGAAAATGCCATCTTTTGATTTGTAAATGATTTTTAATGGATTTGTACCAAATAACTCTGTCATGTATTGTTTTGTACCAAAGAATTCTGTCATGTATTGTTTGGTGTATGTTGTTGGATATATACATATCATTGTGCGTTAGATACTGTGTATGTTCCTATGATGCTACTATGTTTGTTAGGGTCAGTAGTCCTATGATTTTGAACCCATGCAAATTAATATGTTGTTTGCAAGACTTGTGAAGCTCCAAAGTGAACATTTGAATCTCATATTCATTGTGTAAAACTCTTGATGTTGCAGGAAAAAATCTTGGACGAACTAGGCATGGAAATGGAGACTACTTCAAACAGGCTCGACTTTGTCCAGGTTACTCTTGGCTCTTTTCTCCCTTTCTTTTTTATTTTTAAGTTGCTCTTCCTATATTTAGTTCTGCATTTTGCCATCCAAACCTAACCAATCAATTAGGTAGACAACATGGATATTAGCAGCCTGGTGTACCCCGATTAACAGAAACACAGAAGCATTCGATTCAATTTGCATTTATTTCCGATTCAAGATTTGATTCAACCAAGATTAGCAATCTGTCATATTACTTGTTTTTCTCCCATGAGCTTGTCGTAAGCAAGTCTATTTGAAGTTTCATCTGTGGTTTCATACTAAAAGAGAGCACTTGTCTTTGTGCAGAAGAAAGTTGCTTTGGTGATGAAGAAGGCTGGTGCCAAGGGCCAAATCATGATGATAGCATTCTTGGTAGTGCTCTTTATAATTCTTTTTATTTTGGTATTCTTCATGTAGCAAGATAGAGTAAATTTGTGTGACTAATTACTTTTGAAAGTACATGATGGTTACTTAAAGAAAATTTTTGACGCTTAAAATACTTGTCATATCAAGAAAATCCCAATCTCAAAACAACAAATGATCATGCCTTCTTGCTTTTTTATGGGTGTGTAGCTCATTCATTTTTGCTTAAGTTTACTTTCTCAAGTACATTTACATGAATCCATCATTAGCTGTTGCATTCATGATTTTAAATGTCTTTTTATCAGCATATAACAGTTAGTATTTACCAAGTATCAATATCTCAATCCAATAAATAGTTTAAACTGCTACCAATGTGATATTTAAGTTTGCCTTCATCGGTAGCAATTGCAACAATATTTATGGTGCTTTCAATAGTTTGCAAGGTTACATGTTGCTCATGAATGCAAACTCAAATGACTTCCATATTCCTAATCGAGCTAAAACCAACATCACTAGCTCATGTAACAGAGAGCAACAAATCACATCCTTCAATATGCATACAATGATCACATATTTTGGTTTACTTTTATCAAACACATACAATTTCCTTCAACCAAATATTGAAGAACAATAGAGAACAAAGAAACAAAATCAGAATCTGGAAATCTTCCTAACTCAATTATGATTAACATTTTGTAGAGGCCTCCTTACTGATCCATCTGCATGAGGTTTATGAGAATACTCCTTCCTGACTGCAGGTGTGTTCTCCTTACCCATCACTATATCATTATTAAGATTATCATCATGCTTTGGCCTCTTTGCTGATCCATCTACCTTACTAGCTTTCCTGACACTGGAAATCCTGAAATCTACCAACTTCTGACTAATTTCCTCCATCCGGTCATGCCCAGTGGTTCGAGATAATTCTGAATCAACAAAACAAATCAAATAGTCAGATGAAATGAACAATGTATCTCCTAAAGCTTGTAACCTGTCACTCACCTCTGGGCTCTCTTTCACATTTTGAATTGGAATGATCGGCTGACACTCCCAGTGTCTGCTGAGTTTTTACCCTGCTATTCTGCTGAAGCAAACCATTCATACCGATGGTTTCGACATGACATCGCTTAGGATCATCTAAAGTCTCTCCCTCCTCTAAGGTCTCTTTGCGGCCAGAGTTGAATTGCTCTTGCTCTCCTGCATTGTTGATGTTAATATCTTCCTGCTTGTTTGGTGAAGCCAATGTATAACCAGTTGTGCCCGGAACACTTCTCCACTCCATTTTCTTCGATGCAGTGCGTGTATCCACTATGTTGCCGGCAGTTTCAACTGTAAGTTGAGATCTCTCATTCGCCCGCAAAGTGTCAGTGGTTTCCATCTGACATATCGTATTGCCATTCTGTGAGACCGATGCTTCTGGATTGCCAACCAATTTACTTGTAAGATCTTCAACCCAAGCTTCTGCTGCTACATTATATTCCGATTCATCAATATATCCATCAGAGCTATTCTGACAGCCCACAGTATCAGAAATTTCCATATCTTCATCGTTCTGTTGACTAGCAGGATGTTTTTCTGATACGGTCTGAAGACACTCAACTGAACTCCCATCTGCATTCCAACATAGAACACTAAGCTTCAATGAAGACTATGAAGATACCAGAAGGGACAAGGCACGAACCTTCATCTTCAACAGCTGCACCGGTCTCTTTGTAGAACCTTTCCTCAAAAGATTGCATAGATGCTGAAAACACTATTAAAATGTTACCAAATACTACAAGAGAGAAATGAAGCATTTTGAAATAGCATATAAGCAAGAAAAGAAAACAGCATAGCATTTTGTACCTGGACACACCATCCCATCCATAGGTTCTAAATCAGAGCAGTCAGTTGACACTTTTGGTTGAACTGCATTCTCAGACTCGATAGTTTCATCTATATTCATCCTAAAACCATCACTCCAAGCAGTAATTACTGCTTGTTCCTCATGCACTTTCGCAACATCCATAAGTTTTGAATCAGACCTACCATATGATAATTCTAGCTGGATTGTGTTATCATACTCGATGGTTGCATCAAAATTCACCTTTGGATCATCACAAAGTGTAGCTTGCTCCTCATATTCATTAGTAACATTATAATCCGACATGAATGACACTCTCTCCATCTTTTGTGCTTTTCTTAATGCTCCTGAGATGCCCACTAAATTGTCATGTTCATGTTGGAAATTCTCTTCATGAGATATATGCTCATTGGCAACTGCTTGAACAATGTCATTCCTGACAAATGATCGTTTCTGTTCCATGTCAAATAGGTCTTCTAAGAACATCAGTGTTGCTCCTGGCGCAACCCATACTTCTTCGGATTTAATCCTCTGATTAACATTGGCATCCTTCTTAAGACTGCCAAGCTTACCTGAAACCATAGATATGACATGATATAATTAGATACAATATTCTTATGAAGTCATAAGCTTTAGAAAGAAAAAGCATAGCTAAACAGAAGTTATCATTTTTTGTAGTTGAAGCAATACATAAGCAATCATCTGAAGTTTCTGATGCAAATATATTATCCTTTCCTTCGTCATGTTTATGGACAGTGTGGCTTAAGTTACTTCCAGAATCGGTATCACAATTCTCCATGTCAGCTTCTTCAGAACATTCAAGATCTAGTTTCACTTGTAAGGCATCTGAGAATTCGCTCCTTTCGTCTTTAGGATCTTTGCTGTCAAGTTTGTGCCGCAAAATCTCATCATTCTTTGTCTCAAGAACTACTCCATTGCTATCAGTATCGCATCCTTTTGTGTCATCAAATTCATCATCCTCACAATCAAGTTTCTTGAAGCCAAAATTCATATCATCCTTTATAGTCTCTTCTGCACATTCCGAATGCTGTGGGGTTAGTGAAACATCTCCTACTTCAGGTCCCACAGTGTCTACAGCTTCTTGAACTATCTCAGGAGCGGATGCTTCTTGGGTTACCTCAGATATGGTTGAGTTACAACTATCTAAATTATACTCTGGTTTCACTAATTTAGTTTCGGCAATAACTAGGGTTCTCGAAGCCAAAATTTCTCTTCTTGTATTGTTGTCACAATTGCTAGCAGAGTCATTCTCAAAGCGAGGTGTAACACAGCAAGTATCTGCAATACCCAAAACAAAATAATATGGAATCTTAAGGTTTCTTTGCCATAAAGATATACCTCGAAAGGTCGAGAGTGTCCATTTTTCCATACCTGCTTCATGTTGATCTGCCATTCTGGTTATTTCACAAGAGTGCACGTCGTGACATGAAGCTGCAATCAACAGTAAAGAACCGTCATGAAGTAAAAGAGTCAAAAAATGACAATTGTTCATATGCAATCCTCCTTCAATCACCTGTGGATTCGAACGAGTCCATGAGCACAGGAACATTATGCTTTTCATCATTCAAGTTATCTCGTGACGTAATCGAACCAGAACTTATGGCATGCTCATCGATTTCCTTATCGAGGGTCACCAAATATTCTTCAACTTCCTCCATTTCCATTCTCTCCTCCATATCTTTAGCCTCATGTTCTTCATCATCTGCTGAGACTTTGGATATATCCCTCATGTTATTCTTCTCAACATTGTCACTGTGAGGTGCAAGTTCCTCGTTTATGCAAGATATGGTAGACGATTGATGGTGCTCCAAAGAAAGTATCTTTTCTTCGAATTCAGTTGACTCTGTATCAAACTCAATATCAGAAGATAAGTAACAGGGTATCTAAGCCATCTAACTTACTTAAATTCACATGAGCAGAAAGGAACGAGGACAAACAAGTCCTTTTGAGTACCATCTAGAAAGAACATGCACATGTACACCGGGCAAAATATGTAGGTGTATCGAGGAGCACTCGTAGGGGCTCAAAACCTAATTAGTAGTCATTGTTTTGTATTGAACAATGGTAGACAGTGCAGATAAGCCAACCTATGTATGAATTTTCTATTGGTATGCTTTTATGATAAATCTTGCATTATAAAGATATGATCTATAACTACACTAATCAACCAAGGAGCGAGTACACAAAGATATGCCTTTATCCTCGTCTTTCCATAATAGTCGATGAGTAATAAAAGGTTAAGTTTCACAATTCTTAGTGCTTTATTTTAGTAAAAGTTATGCATGGTAGTAAAGTTTTTTGTATCACAATATACCGTTCGATATGGACAGTACGTACCAATCCGATAAGAGATTAATATGAGTGATACATTGGTACACCTCCTATATACCATATATTAAGTTGATAACTGATCAATACACTGATACAAATCGATAAAGCAAATCATACATGATAGTATCTGTAAATTGATGCATTAACAATTGATGGAGGATGCAAGGAATAAATTCGTATACAAATGGTTATTCATATATACTAACCATATTTAACTGATGATGAAGTTCTTCCGAATGGTACAGTAATCTTCCATCTTCCTGCGGAACCTGCCCAATATTATATGAACATGAACAAAGTATTTAACCTTGCTCTTAAAATCAAAGACTTCAACACACCTTGACCATCTGGAGTTCCCCAAGTTGTTTCGCCAATATCTGAAGAAGCTTGAAATTTACCACAAAGGTCAAGTGGCTCACCTATGTTATCAATAGGTTCTCCGTCAAATTTATTTGTGAGTGCAGCACTCTCCATGCACAAAGATTTGGCATGTTCATATCCACTGCAGGAGAAACCACATGATGCATCCAAGCCACCATTCTTAACTCCATCATGTTGGACGTCATCATCTTTACCTTCCGCTAATACTGGTGTTTCCAATTCCAGAATTCGTCTCTCGATTGCAGCTGAATTTTCACTTTCGCTTGGGATAATTATATCACTATCATTCATAACATTACTCTCCCTTAGGATCGACAGAGGTGGCGGCCTTCTATTAGAAACATCATCATCATCGGCAGGTTCGATCGAATTAGCTTTTGTAAGTGCTTGGAATTCATCTTCACCAGTACATGAATTCCTCCCACCTGAAAGAACCAAGCATTGTCTTTCTTCAAGCTTGTCTACAACCTTCAATTCTTGGGGCACAGAATATGGACTTTTCATATTTGCAGAATCTACCCATGTTTCTGCTTCACTTTCAGAAACTTCAAGATTATTCAACTGGTGGGCACTAGCTTCCCCTATAAGCAGAAACAAATGTTTGGAGTTGACATAACAAATGAGTGATCATCCTGAATATAATAAATGGTAATGACTATTAAATACATAGGGAATCATAAAGTATACCCTCAGAACGATTTCCTGATGCAGGAGAACTACCATTTGCAATGTGGTCTTCCTTATTGCCGGCTAAAACATTTACGTGAGACTCTATGTGTGTATTCCGCATTTTCCTGGAGGATGGACTGAAGGGCTTCCCCTTGTTGGATTTCTTATACATGCTTAATGAATCCATGCTGCCGGTACCTATGACATGGACAAAAGCTTAGAATTATCCAAAAGAATATAGTGCAACAATATAAGAGAAAAACAACTTACTGGGTGGATGCCCTTTTACCCAGACATCACAGATACAGCATAATGAGACAGTTTCAGAGATCTGTACCTTCACTTTTAATTGGATTGACAGGAGAGTGATCATTTCTTTCATCACTAGATGCTCTAGCATCATGTGTGTCTTCTAGCTTAGCTGATTCGGATTCTTCCTTAAATTGCAAAGTGCCGCCAGTGGCATATGTTGTGCCAACTATCACTGTTCTGTCATTGTTTCCATTGCCATCTGAACATCCAGGGGCCTTAGCAGCTGATCCATTCTTCCCAGATCGGATGCTAGAAGCAGAAAATTCCACTTGAAATTTATCCTCCTGAACATCTAGCTGCTTTTCAAATTCAGATCCAACTAGCAATAATGTGGTGGATTTGTCATAGGCACATAATTTCCCCTGTGAAGAAACTTCCACACCTTCCATTTGTTCAGAAGCATCTGCAATTGTGTCACCTGGTATTTCTGATAAAGATGCTGAGATTGCACAAATCAAATTGGCATCATCTGAACAACAAATTTCAGAATTATCATAATGAGATGTGATAACTTTCTCATACTTTTGACATAGATTATCACCTGAAGATAATCTGCTAACATCATTCACTTCCAAAAGAGTTTCCATGATATCACTGCTCAGCTCCATAAGTTTATGAGGTGACAATTCTCTATGCCCAGCTACTTGTTCTAAAGAATCATATTTTGTTACACTTTTATCAGAGCTACAATCAGTAGCACTGAAGGAACTATTTTGATTTCCCTCATCTAAAACCACAATTTCAGCACCCTGTGCTATCTCAGATGGACTTGTATTACCATCAAAAGATTCCTCCTCACATTTATCTCCAATAGACTCGGTACCAATTGTTGATGTATTAGTTAACAAATGAGAAGATGAAGACTCATATTTACCTTCTTCTTCAGCAGTTTCACACATTTTTGGAAGATTAGAATATGTATTGGTTCCCTTGAGTTCTATCGATCCATCGAATTCTTGACATGCATATTCGGTGTCTAACAATGCCACAGAAGTTGCTCCAATACTCCCTGATTCATTTTTGACAATGTTCTGCTGGTTTAATAAGCCCACAAAATCATTGTCGGGTACAACAATTAAAGGCAGGACCACTTCATCTGCAAATCACAGACTTCCGTAAGTAGATATTCAAAGTGATATATTAGCATGAAATATGAAATAAGAGAAAAAGACAATGAATCAGAGAACCACCAGATATTGCATTGTTAAGTCTAAACTTACCCTTAAGTCCACTAGGACAGACAGGACTATGAGAAGCAACAGCATGCACATCATATAACATTAAGGCTGTTCTGGGATCACTGACAGTAGAAGCTTCAGTAACAACTACAAGAGAAGGTTCTTCAAGATGGCTGCAAGGAAGTGGTGAATCAACAACGTTTGTTCCTCTGGGCTGTCCATCTCTTCCTTCTGTGTAATTTGCACCATCCATAGTGCTGTTCGTAGAAGGCATATCTGCAAATCCCCCGCACTCAGTACCAGCAAATTCAGAATCTGCCTTCACAGAAGGGTCAACATAGGAAAAACCATCTTGTAATCTGCGAGAAACTTCAACCGGATTGTAAGAAGAAATTTCTCTATCCTCTTTCACCATTAATGTAAGATTGTCAAAGCCTTGCAGAGTCTTTACCCGTGATAAATTTCCGGACTCAATTAATTGGTCAGCATGACATTTATCATTGGTTAGATCATCAATTAATGGAGAATGTTGAATCTTATTAGCACTTTTCACCTTTGAATGATTGCTGCCTGCTGTTTCTGAAACCACATATTTAGCAACAACTGACGATTCAGAAGTAGAGACAGGTGCAGACTCTTGGGAACCATCAGTATCATCAGTAGTTCTTTGAGTGTCAACCAAACCAAATGCTACAGGCTCAACCTCCATGGAAGGGCAATTTTTGTCTTCCTTAATTTGGTGCTCGCTACACTCTTCATGTGTCTCATTTGAATGCCTTTTACTACTTGCTATTTTCTTTACGGCAGTGTGGTATGCATCAAAGTTAGCCATCTCATCAGTCAAAATCACAGCTAATTCAGTGGAACAGTTTCCTCGTGTCGCATCATCACTCTCAAGAACATTCTCACAGCAATCTTCACAAAGCCTTTCTTTATGCTCGCTGGAACCAGCATTCTGCTGCACGCTGACGGGATCTAATCTGCCAGCAATCTCTACTTCCTCAATTGAAATTTCTTTATCTGAAACCACTGCTCTTTTCCGCTTCTTCTGCCATGTGTTTTTTACAGCCTCATCTGTCAGCATCACCAATTCGCTTCTGGAGGCATTGTAACTTGATTTTCTTCCTGGTTCTTCAACATGTCTGTGGCCTTCTAGCATTTCATTTTCACCTCTGACTGTACAGTCAGTGGTAGAATCCTCGGTTGGTTCTTCTGCTAAGACCTGACCTTTCTTCAACCTCTGTGACCTTCTGGCTTTCTCAACTACATCAACTAATGTATTCCCAGTTATTTGAAGTCCCGGAGCATTATGCTTTGGAAGCTTAGTTTCCTTGTTGTGTTCATCAATTATTGAACTCTCGACTAAAGGAGCCGAAGTCTTGAATTCAGTCGAAGCAAGCTTTGGAACATTTCGCATTGAACGCCTCAACGTATCTTTAGTCTGTGCCACCTTTTTTGGATCTACTTGAACAATCAGTTCTTGAAGTGAAGCTCCAATTTCACAACTAGGGACAGTAATTTCTGTAGCTCCTTTACTTGTCTTCATGTTCCTCTCATGCCTCCTGGTATTGTTCTTTCTGACTGGTTCAACATCATGAGCTAATGAAGTTTCATGCTCCAACACAGTAAGCACAGATGAACTCCGTGTGCACCGCCTACGAGGTTCTACTTCAGAGAGCTTTTCTTTTCTGGCATGATCTTCTGCAGTTTCAGTTAAGATTACATCAGGAAGAGGAACTGCAAGATCTGGATTTCTGATGGCCTTTCTTTCCTTCTTTTGTAGCACCTTATTCGGATGTTCATCTCTTGATTCCAAACTTCCAGGCCAGTTGGCCCCAAGATCTTTATCTTTGATCCTTGAAGTGTGACGCCTTGGCCGATTCAAAGCACCTCGTAATTTTGCTGCCTCTTTAGTCTCCTCCCCTGCTGGTTTTTCATATTTCTGAACATTAGGAATTGAAACCACTGGAGTAGGTCCTGATTCCTCACTTTCCTGGAATAAGTTATGAAACTTTGCAAGATTACGTTTTGATCGCCTCGGTGGAGGCACTTCAATATGTGGAACCATAATTTCATGTTGATCATCAAGTCCAACGGTGGAATTGTCACGAGCTTTACTGCCAAAATTTTCATCTTTCTCCAACACTTGTGCCTCCGAAGATACATCAAAGACAGGAGCAACAACATCCTCTTCTTTCCTATTAGCATTTCCCCTTGTTTGCATCCTTCCGGGTTTCGTGTCTCCCTGCATTGTTTCGTCTCCTCCAATAGTCACCACTCTGTTCCTCAGAGATCTAGTAGTTGGTGCGCAGTGATCGTCTTCCTTATCTACCTTCCTTCTATTGTTCTCCTCTTGGTGAGGAACCTTTGCAGCCAAATCAGGCCCATTGTTTCTGTTCTGTGCCTCTTCCTCGATGACATGGGAACGTACTACTGCAGCTGCAGTGGATCGACGTCTCGTGCTTCTAGTCTTCACTTCCGTAACAGTCACCACTCTGCTCGGAGATCTAGTAGTTGGTGCACAATCCACCTCCCTTCTGTTGTTTTCCTCTTCGTGAGGAACCTTTGCAACCAAATCAGGCCCATTGTTTCTGTTCCGTGATCTCTTCTCCTCGATGACAGGAGACCATACTACTGCAGCTGCAGTGGATCGGAGCCTCTTGCTTCTAGTCTTCACTTCAAAAGCACCATTTGCTTCCAAAACTGGCTCACTGACTGCTTTTGATGCGTACACAACAAAAGACCTCCTCCTACTCGGCCGCCTCCTCTCCGGAGAAGTTCGCGCTTCCAGGTCTCTATGGCTGCCATCTCGTTCACCATCGTCTTCTTGCATATAGAAGCTTACCTTCTTATTGACCCGTCCTCTTCCGGCGCCTTCAACACTGCTTCCATTGGAGCCCTTCAAGCAGCCTTTCGGCTTCATCTCCTCGCTATTCCGCTTCTTTTTGTCACAATCAGACAAAAAAGTTGGTTTTGAAACGTCGCAGTACTACTCCTAACAATTCCGACAGCAAGAGCAGAGCGAGAAAGAGAAACACGGTAGGGTACCTGTAGAAGGGAAGCGAGGTTTTCGGCCATCCGGGAGTTGGTGAGATTGGCCGGGAGGCCGTGCTGCTTGCTGAGGGCTTGGAGCTCCCTCCTCGTCATGCTCTTGTACTCCATCTCCATTGAGAAACGTGGGGGAAAAACCGAACCAACCGCCGGCGCGGCGAAACTGCTAAGGATCCGTCGTCATTGGAAGAAGAAAAATTCTTGGATTCAGCTATTTCCACTGTGAGATCGTCGGAATCTTCGAGTCTTCCTCGGTGAAAGGGACGGGGAGGAAATCCAAAGCGGAGTGATTTCGTTAGCGCCTCGACTGTAGCGTTTGAAATCATTTGAATTTGGAAGCGTTTAGAGATCACGCGCTTTTCCCGCCTCCGTAAACTTCTGCTGCCAATCCTTTGATTGGACGTTCGGATACCGCCCTCGTGATTGTACAAACACCATGGAGCCCACAGGATGAACAGTAGATGAACAGTAGTAGAGGATGGGTAGCCACGAGGGTGCTGTGGGACTCCTGTGGCTGTCGATTGCCCGTTCGATTCTTCACTGAAGAATCCGACGGTCAAGATGACAGAGTACTCCGCGGAACATGCCCACTTTACCATGTGCCTCAATGCTGTTAGGATCGGAGCAACACTAAAAAAGGGGGTGAATTAGTACAGCGGATTAAAACTTGTAAGTTTGAAATCGATTTCGTAAATGTGTAGAGATTTCAATTCGACGAAAGATGACTTACCTAAAATAGCTCGAGTAAAGATAGTCAAGAGTAGGGAGATGAAAATCGAACGATTTACAGCTAAGTAGAGAAATGATTTAGAAAATTAAACACTCACACATTCAAGGAATACCACGATGTATAGTGGTTCGGTCAAATGACCTACATTCACTTTCGAAGCCTTCTTCGATTAGGCTCTCAACTTCCACTAGCAAATCAATTTGAAGGGGAATGACCAAATACTTCTCTTACAACCTTCTTACAAGTAGTTCACACTCTTACAGATTTTTCCAAAGAGAAAGAGGGAGGTGAACACTTAAACTATTGAAAACAAGAGAGCTTTTTCTCACTTTCTAACTTCTAAAAAAGGTGTATTATTTGCTGAGAATTGAGGAGTATTTATAGGCTCCAAGAGGATTCAAATTTGGACTCCAAATTTGAATTACTTTTGGGTTTCCC
>LVTN01000067.1:643176-656917 GCA_001649415.1 Musa itinerans | reverse complement strand
GAAGAAGAAGAAGAAGAAGACACTGAAACCTGAAAGCAAAGCCAAGCAGGAAGGTCGATTTCCATGGTCCATGTTTCGATCATTGGATACACGAGAGATGCCCTGCATCACATGCAGCCCCACATGCTCATGTTCTCCTCCAAAATGTGGAGCTAAACCTAACTCAATCATTAGACTGCTTGTGTATGTTAGTATATGATCGATGATCATGGCACTGTGCTTACTCAAAGACTATTATTCCTCATATTGCTTGACTTTTCTCATCGTGCGCACGCAGGTGTTTGTGCAGTGGTTCAGCTGCAGAAACCACATTAAATTAGTTTCATGGTTTGGTAGATTGCATTTTCAGAAGCTCATATAATTAATTGGCAACAGTTTTGGGGAAATAAATATAGCAGCACTTGTTCGTTAAAGAAAATATTTTCATAAGTGATAGGGATGATTTTAAGTCATGTCAGTCTATCTATCACAAAGGCTGACACTTAAGCTGGGCTCCAAGTCATCCTAATATATCTCACGTTAATGATTGACAATAATCGTTCTACCTTATTAAAATCGAAGAATGATCAAACGATTTACCTGATCTTATTCCTAGTTAGCCAGTAAGAAGTCTCAAGGATCAGGTATAGGAGGAAACCATTAGCTTAGAGGTGGGGGAGACTCTCTACATACTAACTTAGTCATACAATTTACATTATTGTCTTCTTCTCTTTATCGATTTAAGTATCGGAGGGGCCGCGCCGAGCAACCCTCAACGTCGATCTGTCATGCAGGATCACCGATCGCCTAAGGACACCAAGATGACCTAGCCTCGAGGAGGAACCTTGCAAGTAGGAAGATCTCAGCTTACACACTAACTTAGTCATACAACTTACACTATTGTCTTCTCCCATTCGTTGACTAAAGCATCATAGGGGTTGCGTCGGGCAACCCTCGACGCTGACCTATAATGCAGGGTCACTGGTCGCCTAAGGACACAAGGATGACCTAGCCTCGGGAATGAACCTTGTAACTAGGAAGATCTCAATCCACCTACCTGGCCAACCCGAATTGGATCCTCACCAACATAACGACTTCCGACCGGAGAGCCTATGCGGTCTAAGTCTCCCACATCAATTAGGAAGAGGCACTTGATGAGTATGCACTTTCGGCAATAGACCAATCGTGCTGACTCATCAGTCGACAATACTCATGATACCATCATTCTAGCGCTAGAGGAAGGGTCGAACATTACAGATGCACCCTTCTGTTGCTCTTTCTAATGAACACTTTAGATAAGGAGAGCCCCTTCTCCTTTTTCCAATGTGTGGAGGCGAGCCCCATGCTTACCTCGTTAGAAGCGCCACTCCGGCTTTGGCGTCAAGGGGCCAGACATTTGTGGCTTTGTACTCCTACTACACATATGGTAATGTCGCTCCCTGACCCCTTCAAACCAGCACCCAACCTCCTTCGCTTGTGGGAGAGTCAAAGCCAGACCCTCGACGACTCTCTAGGGGATACTCCGATGATAACTAAGACTTATGGGCTCCTATCTCACGAAGTAGTAAGGTAAAGCGAGGGAAAAATATTTCAAACATGCCTGACCCCACTCAAGAATCATTCCAAGGGTAAACAATACATTTCAAAGATGTGTTCATTAAACTAGACAAAATAAGTTACAAAAGCAGATACCATCATGAAGGAGAGGCTATAAAATGAGAGATAACAAAAATAAAAAAGGAGTGTCACAAGGGCCCAACTGTATCAGGCCGAAGGAGGCAAAGCCGACGGAGACATCAGGCGATCATAGAATGGAACCTTTGTAGGAATAGGCATTTCGACATATGAGAGAAGCTCCGTATAAGGATATTTATCGACCTCGAGTTCGGGGTACCTTGCCTTGAAGCAACCAGTGGCAATTTGGTACTTGAACTCATATGCAGCTTGGTTGGAGTGTTGGAGGCCGCATCGGAACCCCTCAGATTCCCTATAGGAGGCCACGACCCTCCTCTACCGCTTGGAGGCTTAGTTCTTCTCCTCCTCCCAAGCCTCTTTTACCTCCTCAGTTGTTAGACGGGCAGCCACCAACTCGTTAAAGTTGGCCAAGAGTCATTCCCTCAACTGCCTACCCTCCTTGATGGCCTTGACTAACTACCAGAGAGCATCTTTTAACTTATAGTGTAGGACTTCAACCTGCTAGTCATAGGTGCCCTATCAGCCAATCACGTGAGTGATGACACGTGTGACTTGACATACAGTCTTTTTTTCTTATTATTATTATTTGATATTTCATCACTTTATATTGGTTGTTGCTTGAATATATTGTGATGTCATGGATCTATGCAATGAGAATCGGATCGTGATGAGATCACGATAATGAGACTGATTCGCCTTTAAACACAGATCTTAAATAATCTCGGTTATAGGTTACTCAAGAGAGACATTGAGATAATTAGACAGATTGGTGTGCTATATACCCGTCCATATGATGGATGCAGCTAGTTTCATAGTTGCTCGTATGAGGACACTAGGGATATAGTACGAGTGCTTATTGGAGAATAAGTTCACTGATTAATCCACTTACAGAATATTGGATGATTGATGGTGCCGTATTGTCAAACAACGATTCTATAGTCTCAATGGTGTATTTGGTCCTTAAACTTGAGAAACTAAGGATGTCCTATATAAGTACTCTACTCTTTGATACCAGACTTATAGGTCTGGAGTTTCCAAATCTAGCATAGCCGATCATCGGGAGTGATAGCCAACCTTACGAGGACTATTAAGTGTTGATAGAGGATCATCCGCTCTCGGTGTCATGAGAGGAATATCTTATGTGCTCTTGCTCAGACAAATATTTGGCTAGAGTCATTCGGATTGAGAGAGAAAAAGTTCTCCGGGAGAATCCGATTAGAGTGAGACTTGAGCAGAAACCGTATGGGTCTGACAACACCATGCCCGGTATACGATCTCTAAGATATTAGATGGATGAAAAACTATATGTATACGGTAACTGAGGACAAACAAGTCTAATTAATTGGATTCCCTTATATCGTCTAGGGACTATAGTGTAGTGGTATAGTACATTTGCAATTAATGAGTCAAGTGAATTATTATAGAGATAATAATTCACTGAGCCAAAAGGAGTTCTGACATGTATGACTCACGGCCAGCTCGATATTAAGCCTAGAGGGTCACAACATATGGTAGGTATTGCGATGAGTAAAGGTTCAGATATGAGATATCCGTCGGAGCCCCTATCTTATTGGATATCCAATAAACCCATGAATTATTAGATCATATGGATGAGATCTAATAAGAGCTAATAAGATATTATTGGATAAATATCCACTAATCTAAAATGCTTGGGTAGTTGGATGAATATGCAATACCCAATAAGGGGGGTATCTATTAGGGTTAAGTTGACATGAGACCTCTATAAATATGAGGGAACCAATGGTTCATGGGCTAGAGCTTCTCTAGGTTGTCATCTCTGATTCTCCTCCCCTTCTCCTCCTCAAATAGCAGGCGTAGAGATTTGAGGAGCATCGTCACAGCCCTACTGTGTTGATCACCGCTAGAGAGAATGACGCTTAACCTCATTCATCCTCTCCTACAAATCTGTAGGGATTCAGGGATATACGATCTCTTAAGGTAACACAATCTTTCATATACACAATTTTTAGTTTTGCATATTTTGTGCACCAATCTTCGCACGACGACAAACACATCTTTGGAAAATTTGAGGATTTTGTTTTATGTTCTTCCACTACGTATGTAATGTCGCCCCCTACATTTCCCTACACAATCTGCTCCTTGGCCTTCGCCATATTCTCTACAGCCTCATCTTCAATAGTAGTTGTCACGTCCCAAGCCTCCTTCACCTGTGCTTCAACTTCTTTGGAACGACGAATGGCTAAGCCTAGATCCAAGGACAATTTGAAGGTCTCGACCTTCGCCCTCCTACATGCCTCTATGAGGTGCTGCTTTGCCTCCTAGACTTGAAGGTGGGTTTGAGTCAGCTACGAGGATAACTCTATAACTTGGGCCTCCATTGCGCTCCTCTCTTCTTCAGGCCACTTAGCCTGGGCCCGTATGGTGGAGTTGGCCTGGGAGAGCTAATTGATCATGCTCCCGCATGTTGCAAACGATCGATAAGTGCTATTATGTAGTGGTGGTGTTGTACAAGGAGCAATATGGTTAAAGAGGAAGACCAAAGAAAATAATAGATATGCCCAAGAAATGGACCTTACATGTAGGAAAATTTAGGGGTGATATCACATGCGCAATGGAATAACATTAAAATAAAAATCTCAAATTTCCCAGAAGATGTTCATTGTCATACGAAGATTTATGCGCAAAAATCTACGAAACTTAAAACCACGTGTAAGATAGTTGTGTATCTAGGGAGATCATATATCCCTGAATTCTTACATATTTGTAGGAGAGAATGAAGGATATCAAGTGTCCCTCTCTTTAGTAGTAATCTACATGGTATGGGCTATGAAAATGCTCCTCGAATGGCTGTCCAAATCTCTACACTTGTTTAAGGAAGAGAAGAGAATAGGAGAACAAGAGGTGGCAACTAAAAAGCCTAGTTTATGACTATTTGGTTCTCTCTTATTTATTGGGTATTGGATCTCTATCTAATTGCCCAAGCCTCTTAGATTAATGGTTCTCTACCCAATAATCTCTCATCGACTCTTATTTAATCTTATATATATAATCCAATAATTTATGGGCTTAATGAATATCTAAAAAGATTGGGGCTTTGGTGAACATCTCATAATTGAACCTCTACTCGTTGTAACATATACCATATGTGTGTGACCCTCTAGGCCAAATATCAAGCTATCTATGAGTCATATTTGTCAGAACTTCTTCTGACTTATTGAATTATTATCTTCATAATAATTCACTCGATTCATCGACTAGGGACATAGCCATTACACTACAATCCCTAAACGATACAAGGGAATCCAATCATTTGAAGTTATCTGTCATCAATTATCATATACATATAGTTTCTCATCCATTTAATATTCTAGAGACTATACATTGGGCATGGTGCTGTCAAGCCTATACAGTTTCTCCTAGAGTCTCGCTCTAATCGAATTCTCTCGAAGAACTCTTTTTCTCTCAATCTGAATAACCTTAGCCAATGATTTGTTTGAGTAAGAACACATGAGATATTCTTCATGATACCGAGAGCGGATAATCCTCTATCGATACTCAATAGCCCTCGTAAGGTTAGTTGCCACTCTTAATGACCGGTTGTACTAGATTTGAAACTTTCAAACTTATAAGTTCAGTATAAAAAAGTAGAGTACTCATATATGATATCCTTGGTATCTCAAGTCTACGGATCAAGTACACCACTAGGATAATGGAATCGTTGTTTGACAATTAGGTAACATCAATCATCCAACATTCTATGAGTGGATCAATTAGTGAACTCATTCTTTAATGAGCACTTGTACTATAGCCCTAGTGTCCCCACACGAGCAGTTATGAGACCAGTTGCCTCCATCATATATAGTCTATCATCCATCTAATATCTCAAAGACTATATACCAAGCATAGTATTGTTAGGCTCATATTAAATTTACTCGAGCCTCACTTTAATTGGATTCTTCTGGATAACTCTTCTCTCAATCTGAATGACCCTAGCTAGGGACTTGCTTGAGCGAGAACACACGAGACATTCCTCTTATACAATCGAGAGTGGATAATCCTTTATTGATATTTAATTACCATTGTAAGATCGACTACCACTCCTCATGACTAGCTATGCTAAATCTGAAACTTTCAGACCTATAAGTCCGGTATCAAAGAGTGGAGTTCTTATATAAGATATCCTTGGTATATTAAGTCTAAGGACCAGATACACAACTGGGACTATGAAATCACTATTTGATGAAGAGGTATCATTAACCATCCAATATTTCATGAGCGGATCATTTAGTGAACTCATTCCCCAATGAGCATATGCACTATATCCCTAATGTCCCCACACAAACAGCTATGAGACTAACTGCCTCTATAATATGAATGAGTATATAGTACACTAATATATCTAGCTATCTCAATGTCCATCTTGAGTAACCTATGACGAAAAATATTTAGTGTCTATATTTATAAGAGAATTGGTCTCATTATCATGATCTCATCATGATTCAATTTCTATTACACAAATCCATAAACATCACAATATATTAATTAAGCAATATAAAGTGAGAAAATATCATAATAATAATAATAACAAAAAAGACTATACAGTATATCATACGTGTCATCACTCACGTGATTAACTTGTAGGACATCTATAACTTGCAAAAGCTACTCAAGTGGCGTATGACTGGATGAACATTTAGAGTAGTATTTAGGATTGGTTCATTGCCTTATTCTATAATAATGACAAATGGATACTTGTAGAGACTTTTGATCGTGATCAGCTACATTGGACCATTTATCGTATGACCATTCAAAGCTTATGTAGTCTATATTTGTAATTTACATTGCATATTAAATGTTTACTGAAATAATTATTTTTTGGATCTCGAGTTAAACGTTTTCTTTAACCTGTCTTGAGAGACCATAAGAGGTTTCAATGAGATTGACCATTTGCAGACAGACATACAAGAGTGCTACACGACTTAAGATAAAATCAGTGAAGTATGTGACAAGATTGTCTATACCTTAATGTCACAAGATTTTGATAAGTGATAAAAGTATAATGATATGATTGACACTTCAACACCACAAGATGATCAACACTTTAGTGTTACATGAGTAATACTTTGATACTAGATAGTCAACACCGTGACGCCAGCACTTAAGCCCCAAGTGATCAAGTATTGATTCTCCACTATTTGATCGATGTTACCATGTTCTAGGTTGGACGCTCCATGATTAAATCATGTGAGATATATCATATTTTTTATAATTAATATTTATTATAAAAATAACGAATTTTGAACTTCACTCTCATTAGTGATATTTCCAATGTACACGTCTGCTAATCAAATTATCTGAATTAAAATTGATTGAAAAAAATGATCTAGGTTAGATCTAAATAACTCTGCTCAATTGAGACTATCAAATTTTGACATTAAAACAAGCAATCAGAATCTGATTTTATTAGAGTGGATGGGACATCCCGACACCTTCGTTAAGGATTGGTACTTGCATAAATATAGGGCGTTTATGATCCATGAGCTCATGGATTGGGACACTCGAGGAAGATATTTGTGCCTCTCCTTGGTATTATTATTTCTTATAGAATATTAATTGGTACATTGGATGAATTCAAACTCGGAAAGCAAATAAGAAGAAAGCATCGAGAACAACAACAACACAATCCACACATGAATCAATCCACCGAAGCATCAGTGGAGATGAAGCTAAACATGACCAAGTCCCACGTCCTCCCCTTGAGCACCATCGACTTCCTCAGCACCCCTTCCCTCACAAACCCCGCCTTCTCCAGCACTCTCTGAGACCCCTTGTTGTCCACGTCCACCAGCGCCTCCACCCGCTCCAACCCCTCCACCTCCTGGAACACGGAGCGGACCGCCATCTTCACCGCCGCCGTCGCGTAGCCTCGGCCCCAGTGGGCGGTCGCCAGCACGTAGCCCAGCTCCCCCTTGCAGCGGTCGCAGCCGACGCCCAGCTCCACCGACAGGGCGCCGATGGGCCGCCCGCCGAGGCATATGGCCCTGAACCACGGGTGGGGGAGCACCGTCTCCCGCATGTACCGGCGGAGGTCCTCCTTGTCGGTGTAGCTGTCCCACCGGCAGAAGGCGGTCACCCTGTCGTCGGACGCCCACACCATATAGTCGTCGAGGTCCGAGAGGTCGAACCGGCGCAGGGTAATCTCCCTCTCCTCCGCCATCTTGGTTGGCTCTTGCAACCCGACAAGCAGCTTGTTGCTTTATAGGCTTCTTGTCGTTGACTTTTTGACTGTTAAAATCTAGCCCTCATAGACCCTTTTAGAAACCCAGATCCCACTAACCTAACCTAACCTAGGGGATCACTCATTTGAAATAACTATAATCCAATGATAATTTTATAACTATAATCCAAAAATATAAATCTATATTACTTCAAACACCAGACTCGATCAAAACAGAGAGAGAGAGAGAGAGAGAGATCTGGAAACCAAGCCTCCCCTCCATAAACACCAGCCACCCAACCCTTGTTCCCTTGGAAAAGTTTGCTAAATAAAATAGTTCACAAACAACGTAAAATTTCTCAAAGCAACGATAATTACATTCCTTAAAAGATCAGAGCCTTCTTTCTTTGACCGATTCAACGGAAGGCATAAAGATTGGTCAGTGGTTTGACCCGAAGACTAGTCCAATTGCTTGAGGAACAAGTCATCTTGTGTTGGACCCATGCCAACCAAAACAAGATGGCTGTGGACCCACCTGTTATTTCTTAGTCTTTATTTATTTTTTGTTTTTACCAAATAAACTTTAAAAATCTCAAAATCATTAGATATCAGCGCGTGGGGAGATAGATCGCCGCTGAGAGACTAAGAAGTAATATTTGCACAAAATGACTAAAAAGATCAAATTTTAAGATGGAAAAAAAAAAAATCTATAATACCAAAATAATTAGAAATGAATGAATCATAATCATGCTGATCAAATTTAAGATAGAAAAATTTACTAGATAGAGAATTACTCTAAAATATCAAAATAATTAGAAATCACGGTGCTGAAAGACTGCTAGATACAATTTAAGATGGAAAAACGATTAGAAATCTCACTCACGTGTGGCTTGCTCAAACTCCATCATATTTTAAATCCAAAAGTTACTCTGTAATCCCAAGATGATTAGAAATAAGCATGTCAGAAAATTACCATGCCGACAAGACTAAAACAAACATATCTATTACAAGAAATCAATGATAGAAAAATAGTCCCAGGTTAAAAACTCAAAATAACAAGAACATAGTGCTCATCAAATTTAAGACAAGAAATTACTCTAAAAATATCAAAATAATTATAAATCAGAATATGAGAAGATCACTATGCTGACAGACTAAAAAAATAATATGTATCTATAAATAAAATTATGAGGAATATGTATAGAAGGAGGGCTTCAGCATAATAAAACATAATCATGCTCATCAGATTTAAGAAAATAAATTAATCTAAAATATATATAAAAAAATGATAGATATCTAAAAAATAAAATTATGAAAATATGCATAAGAGGAGGGCTTGAACATAATCAAACATAATCGTGCTCATCAAATTTCAGAAAGGAAATTACTCTAAAACATCAAATAGAAATTAATCTAAAATATCAAATATAAATTACTCAAAAATATCAAAATCATATATGTCTATAAATAAAAAAATAAACAAGGTTTAACGGCTTAACCAACTGAACTATTCGAGCTAATTAAATATTAAACCAATGTTAATTCCTATGGAAGCAAAGCAACCACATCATAGAGGACCTGCAGAATTTTGGTTGCCAAAACATGCAAATTTGAACTGAAATGATGAACAAAGATATTCCAAAGAAGCTCCTTATATCTGCCTATCAATATAGTAAAGAATTCTAGTGCTGATTCTCGTCTGTTAGATTCCAGGAATCTCATTTAAGAGAAGAGCAATGAATAGCTATCACTCGTGTGAGCACAGGTTCATATGTAACTTTAAGAGAAGTATAAATATTTTTCTTACTTGCTGAAATTGAAAGGGGAGTCATCTCAACTGAAAGGTTGCCTTGGTTTGCTGGACAGGGACAATCATAGTCAGCAGAACATAGAAAATTCTGGAAATTTTTTCTTAACGAACGTACATTGATGCACTGAGAATCTTCATTGCTTGCTCTGCATTCTTCAGTCTTTTAATTTCCTTTGAGGATGAAGATCTCCTGTAGACAGAGTTTGATATAGTGATGAATAATGGGGCAACATTCTCAAAATAGACACATGTAGTACCTCATGTGGAGGATAAATCATCTGCAAATGTGGTGACTTGAGTCTAGAAAACCCTGAACATTAAGTTCTTGAAACACATTCCAAACTGAAGCTCCCTCAGGTTGCGACCTACCACAATATTGAATATTGTAAATCTCTAAAATGTTGACATGAAGCAGTCAATAGCAACTAATTTTTTGAAAAAAAGGGATAAAAGAATAACCAAAGACAAAATCCAAGTATTTAGCTATGACAGAGAACACTTGATAGAGGATGTCTCCCTGGAAAACGCAAAACTTACTGGTCTCTGAAAGTCCAAACTTTTTGATCAGGAGTAGTTTATGATAAGAACTTAATCCAGCACCATAAGTACTGTGTCAAGTAGGCTTTGAAATACTTGCAGTGGTGTCTGCGGACAATTGGAATACGCCACTATCGCCAAACAATTCATCCAATCAATTTGGAAGCAATAGAAGCTATTAACACCTACCAATTTCATTTTTGATAAGCTGATCCATAGTGGCATTGAGATCTTCTATGAACATTAAACTGTCATGTAGCCACAAGAAGCGGGGATATATAAAATGGTCATTGCTTCCTGCAAGATCACTTAATAACTTGATCCAGTACAGAAATGTCTAGAAAAAAAATTGCATAATTTAAGACTCACATGATTCACATCTTCAAATGCTCATACAATGTCACCAGATTGCAGAATGTCAACATTGAAAAAATTGATTCTTCTGGAGGGACTTCAGTCAATCCATGGCACTGCAAGGGGTGAATAACGAAGGTATTTTCATGTGCTTCATGATAAGATGACATTTGAAATATTTCTTAAGAAAAGGTAAGTGAGTAGTTTTCAGATATGTTCGCTATTTGAGGTTCCTTCTCTACAAGTCCTCATTAAAAAAACAAAAACATGTTGAAAGACAATATTTGTTAGAGAAACTAATGATAGAAAAATAGTCCCAAGTTTAAGATATCAAAATGACTAAAAATGAGCATAATAAAAGATAATCATGCTCATCAAATTTGAGATATAAAATCACTTTAAAATATCAAAACAATTAGAACTCAGCATGTGAAAAGATCACCATGTTGAAATACTCAAAAAATAATATTTGTTTAAAATAAAATAAATGAGAATAATCAGACTTTATCAAATTGAAGATAGAAAAATACTCTATAATCCCAAAATAATTAGAAATGAATAAAAATTATTCGTAATAATCAAATTCAAGATAGAAAAAAAATTGCTCAAAATTATCAAAATAATTAGAAATCAACATGTGAGATGATCACCGTGCAGAAAGAACATTGGAAATAGTTTTAGATAGAAAAATAATTATAAATCTCGCTATAGGTTGCTTACTTAAACTCCATAAAATTAAGATTAAAAAGTAACCTACAAACACAAAAAAAAATTAGAAATGAAGACTAAAAAATACATCTGCTAGAAGAAATTAAGGATAGAAGAATAGTTCAATGTTAAAATATCAAAATTACTAAAAAATGAGCATTACTAAAACATAATCGTGCTCAATAAATTTAAGACAGAAAACTACTCTAAAATATTAAAATCATTAGAAATCAAAAAGTGAGAATATCATCATGCTGATAAACTCAAAAAGGATAAAATTAAAAATTAAAAATAAAATTCACTGGGAGGGCTTCAACATCAAATTTAAGACACAAAATTACTCTAAAATATTAAAATTATTACAAATCAGAATATGAGAATATAGCCATGATATAAATACTCAGAAAAAACTAAAATTTAAAATAAAATATAAAACAACTCGCTAGAAGGAGGGCTTGAACCTCCGACCTTGTGGTTAACAACCACACGCTCTAACAAACTGAGTTATTTCAGCTCCTTAATAAAAAATAAAATTCAATGGGAGGACTTGTACATCAAATTTAAGAGACAAAATTACTCTAAAATATTAAAATCATTAGAAATCATAATGTGAGAAGATAGTCATGATAAAAAGACTCAGAAAAGGCTAAAATTAAAAATCAAATATAAAAAAACTCGCTAGAAGGAGGGCTTCAACTTCCGACCTAAAACATTAAAATCATTAGAAATCAGAAAGTGAGAAGATCACCATGTTGATAAACTCAAAAAGGATAAAATTAGAAATTAAAAATAAAATTCACTGAGAGAGCTTGAACATCAAATTTAAGACACAAAATTACTCTAAAATATTAAAATCATTAGAAATCAGAAAGTGAGAAGATCACCATGTTGATAAACTCAAAAAGGATAAAATTAGAAATTAAAAATAAAATTCACTGAGAGAGCTTGAACATCAAATTTAAGACACAAAATTACTCTAAAATATTAAAATCATTAGAAATCAGAATGTGAGAAGATAGCCATGATGAAAAGACTTAGAAAATGCTAAAATTAAAAATAAAATATAAAAAAACTAGCTAGAAGGAGGGCTTGAACCTTCGACCTTGTGGTTAACAGCCACATGCTCTAACCAACTGAGCTATTCCAAAAATAAAATTTATTAAGAGGACTTGTACATAAAATTTTAGACACAAAATTATTTTAAAATATTAAAATCATTAGAAATCAGAATGTGAGAAGATAGCCATGATGAAAAGACTTAGAAAATGCTAAAATTAAAAATAAAATATAAAAAAACTAGCTAGAAGGAGGGCTTGAACCTTCGACCTTGTGGTTAACAGCCACACGCTCTAACCAACTGAGCTATTCCAAAAATAAAATTTATTAAGAGGACTTGTACATAAAATTTTAGACACAAAATTATTTTAAAATATTAAAATCATTAGAAATCATAATGTGAGAAGATAGTCATGATAAAAAGACTCAGAAAAGGCTAAAATTGAAAATAAAATATAAAAAAACTCGCTAGAAGGAGGGCTTGAACGACCTTGTGGTTAACAGCCACACGCTCTAACCAACTGAGCTATTCCAAAAATAAAATTTATTAAGAGGACTTGCACATAAAATTTTAGACACAAAATTACTTTAAAATATTAAAATCATTAAAAATCAGAATGTGAAAAGATAGTCATGATGAAAAGACTCAGAAAAGGCTAAAATTGAAAATCAAATATAAAAAAACTCGCTAGAAGAAGAGCTTGAACCTCCGACCTTGTGGTTAACAGCCACACGCTCTAACCAACTGAGCTATTCCAAAAATAAAATTTATTAAGAGGACTTGCACATAAAATTTTAGACACAAAATTACTTTAAAATATTAAAATCATTAGAAATCAGAATGTGAGAAGATAGCAATGATGAAAAGACTAAGAAAAGGCTAAAATTTAAATAAAATATAAAAAAACTCGCTAGAAGAAGAGCTTGAACCTCCGACCTTGTGGTTAACAGCCACACGCTCTAACCAACTAAGCTATTCCAGCTCCTTAATAAAAAATAAAATTCATTGGGAGGGCTTATACATCAAATTTAAGATACAAAATTACTCTAAAATATTAAAATCATTAGAAATCATAAGATAGTCCTGCTGAAAAGACTCAGAAAAGGCTAAAATTGAAAATCAAATATAAAAAAACTCGCCAGAAGGAGGGCTTGAACTTCCGATCTAAAATATTAAAATCATTAGAAATCAAAATGTGAGAAGATAGTCATGATGAAAATACTCAGAAAAGGCTAAAATTTAAAATCAAATATAAAAAAACTCGCTAGAAGGAGGGTTTGAACTTTCGACCTAAAATATTAAAATCATTAAAAATCAGAATGTGAAAAGATAGTCATGATGAAAAGACTCAGAAAAGGCTAAAATTGAAAATAAAATATAAAAAAACTCGCTAGAAGGAGGG
>LVTN01000067.1:564844-638475 GCA_001649415.1 Musa itinerans | reverse complement strand
AAAAAACTCGCTAGAAGGAGGGCTTGAACCTCCGACCTTGTGGTTAACAGCCACACGCTCTAACCAACTGAGCTATTCCAGCTCCTTAATAAAAAATAAAATTCACTGGGAGGGCTTGTACATCAAATTTAAGATACAAAATTACTCTAAAATATTAAAATCATTAGAAATCAGAATGTGAGAAAATAGTAATGATGAAAAGACTCAGAAAAGGCTAAAATTGAAAATCAAATATAAAAAACTCGCTAGAAGGAGGGCTTGAACTTCCGATCTAAAATATTAAAATCATTAGAAATTGAGAAGATCATTTATGTTGATAAACTCAAAAATGATAAAATTAAAAATTAAATTCATTGAGAGAATTTGAACATCACATGCTCTAACCAATTGAGCTACTCGAGCTCCCTAATAAAAATCGACACTAGTTTCTTATCTAAGTCATCATTCCCCGAACACCATACGGCGTCTTACAGGGATGGAGGCCGAACCATTTGGTAGAGGATCTGCAGAATTTAAACTAAGTGACTTCCATATCACACAAATTTGAACTGAAATGATGAACAAAGCTATTCCAAGCAAGCACCTTATATCTGCCTGTTCAGAAGGTAAAGCATTCTAGTGCTGGTTCCCATCATTTAGAGTCCAATAATCTCATTTAAGAGAAGACGAATAGCTATAACTGATCCTAAACACAGGCTCATATGTATGTTCAAGAGAAGTATATATATTTCCTCACTTACAGAGATGGAAAGAGGGGTCATCTCAACCGAAAGGTTAGCCTGGTTTGCTCGAGAGGATCAATCATAATCATGCATTATGTACTGAGAATCTTCAATGCTTGATCTATGTTCTTTAGTGTTTAAGTTCTTACGAGGATAAAGATCACCTACAGACAGTTTGGTATTGTGATGAATAATGGGGCAACATTCTTAAAGTGGACACATGAAGTACCTTATTTGGAAGATAAATTATCTGCAAATATAGCGAGTGAGTCGTGAAAACCCAGAAATTACGTTCTTGAAACACATTCCAAATGGAAGCTCCCCCGGGTTTCAACCTACCACAATATTAAACATTGTGAATCCATAAAATGGTGACCTGAAACAGTCAATGGCAACTAAACTTTAACAAAAGGATAGAAGAATAACCATAGACAAAACCCAAAGTATTCAGCTATGGCAAACAATACTTGATAGATGGTGTCTCCATGAAAACACAGAACTTATTTCCAAAGTTCCAAACTTTTTGACCAGCAGTAGTTTATGCAAACTTAAACCAACACCTTAACTACTGTGCCAAGTAAACTTTGGGATACTTACAGTGTTGTCTGGAGACAATTGGAACAGGCTACTATCACCAAACAATTCATACGATCAACATCGAAGAAATAGAAGAAGCTATTAGTGCCTACCAATCTCATTTTCTATAAGCTGAATAGTGGCAATGAGATCTTCTACGGACATTAAACTGTTATGTAAACATTAGAACAAGGACAGCAAGAAGCTACTTACAAAGGACAGCCACCCAGACTTTCAAGCTTCCATATTGAATGGTCAATGCTTCTTGCAATATCACTCAATAACTTAATCCAATACAGAATTGTCTATATTGAAGAATTGCATAGCTTAAGAATCAGATCTTCAGAAACTCCTCCAATGTCACCAGTCTGCAGAATGTCAACACTGAAAAAACTGATTCTTCTGGAAAAACTTCAGTCATATCATCCATGGCACTACAAGGGTGAACAATGAAGGCATTTTTGACATACTTCCTTGATGAGATGGAATATAAAATATTTCTTAAGAAAAGCTAATTGACTGCTTTTCTGAATATGCATGCTATTTGAGGATCCTTCTGTACAGATCCCCATAAAAAAAAATACAGCAGACTAAACACTAATAAATTAGTGCATGAAAAACATCAAACATTCATTAATATGCAAGCTAATAGACCTAAGAACATGCTCCAAGCAACATTAGAAATCTAAAACAATTAACCTAAACTCCGTATTCATACTGATGGCAGGTACAACAAATGATTATATGAGTCAGCTTACAAGATCAAGCATGTTTTTGCCTATCAGCAAAAGAAAATTTTAGAACAAGAGCAGTGGAAGACTTTAGAACAAGCATGTTTTAATGAAGAATAAGGAAAAGACTAAAAAGAATTAATAATTTGTGTAGCAGAAAGAATATCTCACCATATAATTTGCTGCCGATAATACTGCAGACAGAATTAATAAGAAGACACAAGAAAGTGATTTAGGTCACCATGCAATTATCACCAAGGCAATAGGATATTTCTTCAAACAAAGAGGGAACACATAATTTTTAATTTTTACCATTTTATTCCTTGAGAGGGAATCCTGAGGAAAGCAAGAGGGAGAAATTAATGATACAAATATGATTAGAGTTGTTCTGGTGAAACGTTGGAAATTCTCTTTCAAAGAAGCATGGAATAGTAAAATAAGATCCATTTGCAATGATTATTATATCATGATATTGGAATACCATAACTGAAGAATCTGATAAGAGGCAGACACATGGGCATGTGGATGCATATCTAACAAGCTTTGTAGGTGTAGATGCAAGAGACAATCTAACATTATCAATATGTTGCAAGATTGTGAATCGTGTATTGCCTATGGCATAAAGGAACTTCACGCATGGAAAATAATTAGGGAGGGAGGGGATAAAGAAGATGGTAATAATTATAAGCCATAACATCCGAGACTTTGAACAAAACCGAGAGGTAACAAAGATCATATCATACAAGAAATGTTGCAACTCATACATTAAAAACAAATGATGTCAAAGAGGAACAAGAGAATCCCAAATGTTTCATGTTTTGTAGTACCACACATGTTAAGAAGTGATTCGTTAATAAAGTATGGAACATAATTATAAAGAATGAGTAGCAAATTGTGAACATCAGAGACATTAGAATTGGTTTGAGCCATGACCTCGATTTCAGATTCAATCTATCAAGAAGTTCTGAGTGTTCTTATGCAGTATAACCTCAGGCAGCTTCTGAACCAACCGAATCATCCTAGGAAGTTCGCAATGAAGTCCTCCGCTGCCCTCAATTCCTCTATTACAAGAATCAAAAGCAAAGAAAGATAAGCATCGCTGAGCAACGATCGTGGAAAGGACCGATTTCATGTAGCCGGCGCCATTTACGATCAATGATAGACGCATCAAATTGTATCGAAATGACCTAAGATTTAAAGAGGATAGGCTCTCTCTCTCTCTCTCTCTCTCTCTCTCTCTCTCTCTCTCTCTCTGCAGCACACATCGATATCCATCACCTTAGCCGATGGAGGAAGCTTTTGGACCACAATTGAACCTGAATCCAGAATCGGCGACTAGCATCAATCTTGGGCGAAAAGAGGAGCGAGATTAGGGAGCTCACGACGAATCGCCGCCACTGGAGAAGCGATGCGGATCCTATAGACTCCTCCACGGTGGGTATGAAGGCTACCTCGAACCAATCATTCGCCATTGGAGAGAGGAAGTTAGCCCTCGATGAGGTCCAGCTAGAGAGGGAGCGGGAAAGAGAGAATACAACCGGAAAAGAAGACGAGGGTTCTCAGAAGATAAAAAGAGGGTTGAGGCGGGAAGTCAAACGCGGGAGCGGTCTTTGAGATTCGTGCTTGATGCCGCTCCAGCTAAGATAAATTAATTTCTATGTTTAATTAAACTTTTTTTTTCCATCTCATCTTTTCACTCATATAAGTGTAGAAAATAAGGCTTAGTTAATGAAGTGATCGATTATCATGATAACAAGAACGACAACTATGATTGTGATAATTGATGACGATTGCCACGATGATCATGATTGATTTATGGCATGACAACCAGTGATGGTGATGATAAATGATTGTAATGATGATAACAATAAATAAAATAGTTTTTTTATATAAATAAATAACTATGACAATGATATGATCAGTTACATCCATCGTTAACTTTTCTACAGCAAATATATAAAGCTACCAAAAGATGTTTCATAACAAGAAACGTCATATTGCTATACAAAAAAAAAACAAAAAACAAAATCCACATTCATGTATAGAAATATATAATTGAAATAGATTGAGGTGTTCTATACTATCATAATACCTGATATAAGGAGGTGTTCCATTTGTATGCTTGAAGCTTGGAACCAGATCAGAGATAAAAGAGAAGACTGTTTATTTAACTGGCACAAAATGTATGCCAAGAGACTGACTGACATCAATGTTTCTTTTGCCAGAAAAGTTCATGGAGAAAAGCTTTACAACTTTCACCTTCTCTCCAGCTTGCACCTTCAGTGAAAGTAGATGTTAGCAGACAGTCAATATCACCAATTTCGCAGTGCTTTACTATCAGCATTGACTGTAAGATAATTTTGGATGTGATTGAGAAGATATGGAGATGGGAAAAGCTTATCAGATTGGCTTCAGCTGCATTAGGAAAGATGGTCCTGGCCATTTTTAAATAATATATTATTCATGAAAAAAGAATACTTTTCTTTTATATATAAGCCATAGAAGTGTCGGCCAAATGAAATATGTATAATAATTGTAGCCAAACAAGAATAAAGAGAATCACTGTGTCTACTTCCTGTCTTATAATCATTAGTTTGGTCATACTAAACTTCAAAGATGTAGCTTCTTTTTTTTCTTTTTTCTTTTTTTTTTTATTTTGAACTCTAATAGACTCAAAGATGCAACTTCAATTGGATCTATCACTAAATTGAGCCAAATACATTAATTGTTAATAGAAGACTTCTCACTATTTTTTTTTTAACTTGAAAACATAAAGGCTGGATTGTAAGAAAAGAAGATGAAAATGTAGTCTATGATTATGAGAAAAATGCATTCATTATTTTTAAATTAGAAATGAGCACTTGAGAAGATAGATCTGCTGAAAAACTGAAAAAAAAAATTGTTACAAGAAATTAATGACAGAAAATAGTCCCAAGTTAAAATCTCAAAATGACTAAAAAAGAGCATCATGAAAGACAATAATGCTAAAAAAAATAATATACAAAAATACTTTATAATCCCAAAAAAAAGTAGAAATGACCAAATCAGAATATCACCATGCTAAGAGACTAAAAGATAACACTTGCTAGAAGAAATTTATGATAAAAAAATAGTCCCAAGTTAAAATCACAAAGTGCTCATCGAATTTAAGACATAAATGAACGACGTATAATCATACTCTATATTTAAACAGCCTAATAAAAGATGATCATGCTCAACAAATTTAATATAGAAATTACTAATGAGCATAGTAAAAGATAATCATGCTCATCAAATTTAAGATAGAAATGAGCAAAATAAAAGATAATCATATTCTATATCCCAAAATAAATAGAAATGAATACAACATAATCAAGCTAATCAAATTTAAGATAGAACTCTAAGATACCAAAATAATTAGAAATCAACATGTGAGAAGATTACCATGCTGAAAGACTGCTAGAAATAATTTAATGTAGAAATCTCACTTGCAGGAGCCTGCTAAAACTGCATCAAATTTAAGATAGAAAAATATTCTATAATAAATAAATAATTAGAAATGAGTATGACAGAAGATCACCATCCTGAAAAGACTAAGATATATCTGTTAGAAGAAATTAATGCTAGAAAATAGTCCCAGGTTAAAATGACTAAAAATAAGGATTAAAAAACATAATCATGTTTATCAAATTTAACAGATAAATTTGCCTTAAAATATCAAAAATAATTAGAAATCAGAGACTCAAAATAATATTTGTTCAAAAGGACAAAAAAGAAAATGGAAGAGTAGTAGTATTCGATGGAACTCATTTCTAAAAGCACTAAAAGCAAAAAACAAATTCGCTAGAAGGAGGGCTTGAACCTCCGACCTTGTGGTTAACAGCCACACGCTCTAACCAACTGAGCTATTCCAGCTCATTGGTCAAATTGATATTAATTACATTTTATACATTTTCTATATGTCGAAGTGTTAGTTCCCATATATTAGATTCCAGTAATCTCATTTAAGAGAAGAATAGCTACCACTGATCCTGAGCAAAGGTTCATATGCAACTTCAGGAGAAGTATAAATATTTGTTTACTTGCAGATAACTGAAAGGTTTACCTGGTTTGCTGGACAGGAACAATCACAATCATACATTGATGCACCGAGTCTTGAATGCTTGCTCCAAATTCTTCAGTGTTTAGTTTCGTAACACCTGTAGACAGTTAAATATAATTTTTAAATGGACACATGAAGTACCTTACTGTAACATAAATCATCTGCAAATGAGGCAACTGAGTCTGGAAAATTCAGAACATTAAGTTCTTTTTCAAATGGAATCTCCCTCAGGTTTGGACATATGACAATATTGAACATTGTGAGTCCTTAAAACGGTGACTGAAGCAATCAACGGCAACTAAACTTTAGAAGGAAGGATAAAAGAAAAACCAAAGACAAAGACCCAAGTATTCTATGGCAGACAACACTTGATAATGGTTGCCTCCATGGAAAGCACAAAACTTGCTTGGTTCTGAAGGTCCAATAATTTTGACCAGCAGAAGTTTATGATAAGAACTGAATGCAGCATCAAAAATACTCTGCCAAGTAAACCTTGGAATACTTGTTGCATTGTCTGCAGACAATTAGAATAGGCCACTATCACCAAACAGTTCATCCAATCAACATTGATGCAAATAGAAGAAGCTACTAGCGCCTACCAATCTCATTTTCCATAAGCTGAAAAATAGTGGCAATGAATCCTAATAACTTAGAAAATGAAAAACATCAAACATTCATTAATATGCAAGCTAATAGACCTAAGAACATGTTCCAAGCAACATTACTAGTTTAAACAATCAACTAAAGCTTTTCAATTTACATGCAGGAGCATACAACAGCAAAATGCTGGACAAATCCAGCACAAATAAGAGCAGCATTTACAAGTCTAACTTCTCGTTAAGAACTGTAGATGGCATATTTCCCATATTCATACTGATGGCAGGTACAACAAATGATTATGCGAGTGAGCTTACAAGCTCAAGCATGGGTTTGCCTACAACAAAAGAAAATTTATGAACAAAGGTCTGGTCGCAGAGTGGTGAAGAATATAACAAGACTGAATAAGACTAATGGATAATGAGTTAATTACATAGCAGATTTATGAACAAAGGTCTGGTAGCAGAGTGGTGAAGAATATAACAAGAAGACTGAATAAGACTAATGGATAATGAGTTAAATACATAGCAGACATCTCTCACCATATAATTTGCTCCCATTAATAGTGCAGATGGATTAAGTAAGAAGACACAACAAGTGACTCATGTGCCCAGGCAATTATCACCTGTGCAGTAAGATATTTCTTTGAACAATTAGGGAAAATATCACTTTTAATTCTTAAGCTGAATTCATCGCATAATCAATGGATAGTGCCTACTCTGACATCAAAAAAGTTTCTGAACCTGAAAGAGAGTTTCTTTTAATGCTCTTATTTGATAATAGTAGTAATAATATTGTTAACAATGACAACAATGACGATGATGAACACTTCTCCATTCATTGTCTTAAAGTGAAAATCTATATCCCAATAGGTCTGAGATGAGTAAAAATGAAGTTGTCAATGTAAAATTGAGTCATCAACCATTAGAAACTTGAACCCAAGCATTTTGGGAAATTTTTTTTGGAAAATGGATCATCTTGGGGCATATGCAGAGTGATGATCCTCTCGTTTGACCTGGATACCAACCTCTGACCACCATGTACTGAAGTTTATTCTGCCTTATCTTACCTCTTCAAGAGGAAAAAATTAATGATACAAATATAATATTAGGAGCTGCTCTTGTGAAAAATTGGAAATTCACTTCGAAAGAAACATGAAATAATAAAAGAAGACCTACTTGTAATGGTTATTATATCATGATATTGGAATAGCATCACTGAAGGATCTAATAAGAGGCAGACCCATAGACATGTGGATGCATATCCAACAAGTTCTGTAGGTGCAGATGCAAGAGTCCATCTAACATTACCAATATGTTGCAAGATAGTGAATCATGTGTAGCCTACCACATCAAGAAGCTTCATGCAAAGAAATAGTTAGGGTAGGATGGGAGGAAGTGATGGTAACAACTATCAACCAAAACATCTGACACTAGAACAAAAATCTTCTAAATGAAAATATAGAGACGCTCCTTAACTTATTTTACAATGATAGGACTCCTTGTTAGAAGACCTGACTCCTACAACCTACAAAGTTGACATCTTCTGATCAAGTGACACCACTAGGTTTATTCTGTTGACTTTCTTAATAGCTATTTAATTACTCTATCTAAGTCATCTATCATATCTTCTCCAAGATTCCAAACATGAATACCAGTGATTGTGGGTTTACAACATTTTATTCATGTCAACCCTCTGATGTTGCAATAGAAATCCATATTTGTTTTCTTTTAGTTCTAAAAAATGACATTTTAGTGGTTTTCAACAGTGACAAGCAGATCTTCTTCTTTTTCCTTTTTTTTTAATTTCATGGTTTCACAGAGACAAGAAGCTTCGTCACAAAATCGACTATGAACAAAATCAACAAATATAGAGGGTTAACAAGTATCATATCGTACAGGATATGTTGCAACTCATACAGTACAAGCAAATGATATCAGAGGGTAATAAACATACATCTCAATGCTAGCCATAGTACAAGAGAATCCCAAAGGTTATATAATACAAAACATGTGAAAAAGTGTGTCACGAACAAAATATGCAACATAATTATGAAGAATGAGTAGCAGACTGTGAACATCACATGAATTAGAATCGATTTAAGCAATGACCTCGCTTTCAGATTCAATCTATCGAGAAGCTCTGATATAACAGTGTTCATATGTAGCCTTACCCGTGGCAGCATCTGAGCCAACGGAATCAACCTTTCATAGCTCGCAGTGAAGTCCTTCGCTGCGCTCAATTCCCCTATTACAAGAATCAAAATCAAAGAAAGACGAGCATTGCTGAGCAACGATCACGGAAAAGAACGATTCGTGGAGTCGGTGCCATGTACAATCAATGATCGGTATATCAAATTGCATCGAGAAGACCTACGACTTAAAGAGAGGCTCTCTCTTGCAAGGAGGAGAGCCAGCGGATGGATGAAGCTTCACCGAGTCCAGGACGCGGCACACATCGATATCCGTCACCTCCGCCCGCTGGAAGAAGCCTTTGAACCGCAATTGTCACTGAATCCAGAATCGGGCTCTAGCATCAATCTTGGGCGAAAAGAGGAGCGACATTAGGGTTTCTGAGAGAGCTCACGACGAATCGCCACCGGCTCTGAGGTCTTCATCGGAGATGAGATGCGGATTCTACAGACTCCACGGATCGATTCCTCGCCATTGGAGTTGAAGTGGCCCCTCGATGACCTCCGGCGACAGAGGGGGCCGAAGAGAGGATGAGACGAGCCTGCCAAGAAGACAAGGGCTTATATAAGTGTGTCGAGGCGGGAAATTTAACGCGGGAGCCGGCTTTGAGATTCGTGCTACGATTAAAACATTTATTTCAAATATATACATATACATATACATATATATATATATATATATATATATATATATAATTTAGTCAATGAAGTTTTTATAAAAACAACAATAATGATTGTGATGATCGAAGATGGTTGTGATGATGATGATAGGAAAGTGGTGATAATGATGAAAGGGATAGAGATAATAATCATAAGGAATGATTTGGAGTCATAATGGAATTGGATTGTCCTAAACATAAATAAAGATTTTTTTTACATCACATCAACTCATTATGTGCCATTCAACATTGTCAATTATGAGATTATTCTTTTTTTTTCATTTTTATTTTTTTCTCATATGCATATTTCTAATTTTTATTCTCGTGTAGCACAGTGAATATTTTTATTTTTATTTTTATTTTATGTTATCCCATCCAGATAATCTATTTTAAATTATTGTTTCGATTGATCATATTTTCATAAATTTAAAATATGATCCATTTTCTACTTATCCGATACGGTATAATATTTCTATTAACAAAATTATAAAGGGTAAGGGATAGAAATCAAATTTCTATCTAGGTTGTTTTTTTTTTAGAATATTTGGTTTTCTATGAAAGTCTCCTAAAACATTCTTTCTATGAATTAAGATATATTTTCAATTAAATATATTTCATGATCTTTCAACCACACAGAGGGCAAGTCAAAAAGGTGTACTACACCAAAATAAATATGCATTGTACTGATCCCATTTCCTCTGACTATTTTTTAGGTCTCCATTGTTCATGTCTCCAAGACTGCCAACCAACTCTGTCATCTTCATGCTTTTCTAAAAGTTTCTCCCAGTAAGAAGAAGCAAAGCAGACCTCAATTTATAATTCAGGCCAACTGAACATTGTTCTGATCTTTCAGCAAAACCAATGTTGTGCCACAGTGATCACATCTCTCCTCTTTTCTCTCCTACCAAAAGAGCTGAAGTCACACCAACATCTTCTAATCCTAACAACAAATCCAATCATTAAGAATTCTTTTGTAAATATGAAAAATATATGCTTTGATACAATAGATATTATGAGAGTTTTTTACAAAGTCAATAACTTCACATTAGTATGATGTGAAAAGCTTTTTATGCTTCTCTCAGTAGCTTCATTCTTCTCATTGCCAACTTTATCCAAGCTTCATCACCGGAAACCCAGCAAAGCTTGAGTTATGTATAATAGCTACATTCCTTTATCGATCAACAGCAACATATGGAACAGAAAGAACATTGTTTGTCTCACTCATTCTACCAAAAATTCCTACACTCTTTTGTCAGAATAACTCTAAATGAAAAATTGAAACTATAATAACACCCATCTTGCGGTTTCGGAGTGGCTGACATCTCCCAAGAGTTCTTTGGGTCGATTTCGTCATTCCTTTTATTCGAGCATCTTGCTTGATCAAGTCGACAAATTGTCACACAATTTGAATTCTTGGTTTTCCAAAAATGAAAAAAGCTGGTTAAGTTGATTGTTAGTAGCTTAATTATTGAGGAATTGAAATCTTGAAGTCGTCTCTTGACTGGTTGTTCAGCAACAAACTCGGTTTTCCCTGGCAGATGGAAAAGCAGACAGTGCCAAGGTTTAATAGGAAATAGTACTAATTTCAGAAACAAGTTCAAATGGAAAGGAAAAGTAATTACCTTTGAGTTAATTTCTGAAAAGTGGCTATTCCCTGGTTGTTGCTGCAAGACATGGTTAACAACACAACATCAATTTTGTTCAGATTGTAGATCTAAAGAATTCATATGCCAAATGCAGTTCAGCATTTTCACAAAAAAAAATGTCAAACAGTTACGGGTTGAAATGGTGTGGAAACATAGATCCAAAAGAATTTGAAGTACCGACAAGTATTGGTAATTGTTTAAATAAAATATAGGCACCTGCTTTCATTGATGGATGTCGAGTCCGCAAAAAATGTTAGGTTCATTTTTGGGATCAATAGATGCAAAACAACCTGCACTGACGGGAAAGGGAATAAATAATTACAAGTGATCAAGATGCATGATCGTTCTAAAGGTCAAAAGAAAAAGGTTATAGTGTGGCAGAAGAAAGAAGATATTGGACCTTAATTCCATCCGGAAATCTTCAGCCACATCAGTAGAAACTGAGTTCTGTGTAACCATGCGAGTAGGGCAAGAGTTCCTCCACCTCTATCCGAGAGCTAGAACAACCCATGTTTTTCTTAATCCGGTTGTGATTGATTATTTCAACCTTTGCAGTAAAAGTACCATATACAGGTCTGTGGTCGGAGAATCTAGACTCCCCACGTACATAAGACAACTGAGTAAGACCTCTACCATACCATAAAATCCGGTCACACCTTCAACCAAAAAGGAGATACCAATCAGCTTCAACAATTTGATGACCGAAACAAAAAAAATAAAACCAAAATAGTCGGTTTAAGAAATCATCTATAATGAAGAAAACAGAGTGGGAGGAACTTTTAGCTAAAGATATGATTTAATATTATACCATGCAGGTGTCCGCCGTTTCTCTTTTCTGTGCATGTCATCCCCTGTGTATCTATCAGAGTTGTTCGAGTATTTATAGGTGGGAGGAAAACATATCCTTCCTTCTTTCCATCCCTCAAAAACACGGCCACATCTTTGCTCCATTCGAAGCTGTTTCAGAAAAAAAGAAAAATTTAGAGATTTCGACTAGCAATTTTAGAATACATAACAAGGAATAGAAGAATCAACACTTTCAAGGCCACAAGGGATCTTTATCCCTTCTTATAGAGAGAATCTAAAAAGCATCAGATTCTTAATACCTCAAATGATCTTCATATCCTTGAAGTTATTCTAATGTGTTGTGTACAAAATCAAGAGATAACTGATAGTAAATCTAATGCTTATATAGCACTTATGAAAGAATTGGTAAATCACCTGATCTTTTTCCAACAAAGCTCTCCAGTTGTGCATCTCAACTAAAGCCTTTGCGGACTGATATGAAAGAGCGATGCGGTAATTTAAATCACCGAGCCATATGATACGACTGACATTAAAAATAGAATGAGATTATGCTTAACATAAACGTTTGCTATTTTTTGCCTGTATGAGAAAAACATGATTGAACAATAGCAAGTTGTAAATATTGGGCTTACTCATGATCGAGAATTGTTTCATGAGTCTTCTCATCACATGCCTTTTGCACCCGAGGAAACCTGGTCTTTTTTAAAATCTCCATCACATCTAAGTTCCTCCGTGCTTCATCCCCCTCTTTCTGTCCTGAGGTCAAATGACTACAGATGAAGCAGAAGCTTGTTTGGTGCAAAGTCATGCTAATTGATATTGAACCCTGGAAAGAGCCAAAAAAAAGATTGCCTTTGCATTCAGGAAGAGCACACAGAAGAGAAATTGTAAACATGTATTCGCAAAAGAACAAAAGACTTCCTTGTGTCACAAATAAGGCAAGAAAAACAAGAATCTGTAGCTAACTTGTACAGTACGACATGATAAAATAAGTGAAATGGGGTATTCTTCAATTGTTTGCAAAGTTAAGTTAGCAAGAGCTGATAATCCAGAGGATATTTGCCTGAAATCAGGGTACTTTAGAAAAACAGTATGACTACCTTATTTCCAAGACGACCCATCAGTCCCCTTCCAACACAAGAAACCTTCAAGTTCTGTACATCACCCCTAATGTCACTTCGCACCCAAACTGTTAGAAATATGCCAACCATCTGCTTACTTGCAACCAAGCAATACCTAGAACTGTGACAAGTTATAATTCTGAATTTCTGAAATATTTTAGACTTATACCAATGAGGCAGAACCAAATGGAACTAATGAAATAAATCTTAGGAAAGGAGTACCTAGTGTGGGATGATGATATATTTCTTTCTCCCATATATTGCGGAGCACCATAAGCATATGACGACGGTGAGAAAATTCCAGCAGACGGAGATTGTTCCCCAACTTTCTCATCATCAGATGAATCTCCACATCTAAAATTTGAATCAAAATCACTTGGTCTGCTCCCGGTGCTTACTCGGTCACAAACACTGAAACGGCGATCCAGCCTCGGATGCAGTTCCATGATATCGCCATTAATTCGTAAACTACGACTCATGGAATGGAATGAATGTCGGTGGAAGTATGATGAATTGTGTTGCCTCAATGAGGAACCCTCAAAATCAGCATCTAGCTCCACAAGTGGATCAGGAATTGGGGACGGTGTGCTATAACTGCCACATCCATGTGTTCCGGGAAGGGTGTTCAGTGTCCTTCTAATGAGTGTCAACCATTTCTTTGCTGGACCATTGTCTTCTGCACCAAGAACATTTCCGGCATTGAGAGGAACAATCTCCTGAAATCTGGAAATACAGAAAGAAATGGCTCATCAAGTTTGTAATGCTATACCATGTGTCCATATACATGTTCCTCAATAATCGTAAAACCCATAGGAGAGTGAAGAAACCAACCCCAAAACATATATGTCTGCAGGAGGTGAGGCATGAAGCCATTCCTCAAGATTCAAATTTTTTGGTGGAGATTTTCCACCTACATTCCATGTCGACACAAAAATTCTAGAAACACAAAAAGTTAAGAATCACAATCATATCGGAGGCCATTGAGTAATTGGTAGCAAATATAAATTACCTATAGTCGTGAACGTCAGTAGCTTGAGCCGAATCAACATCAGATCTTCTTCGTCGGACTCGATCCATATTCTTCTTGTTCATTTGCTCTGAGGGCCAACAAAACAAAAGCAAACAGCTATTTAGTTGTGGTCCAACTTAGTATAACATCAACTAATGTCTTACCTGTTCTGCTCTTTTTCACCATGCATGCCTCACTCTCTGCAGAGCCCATCCTCCATTCCCTATCGTCTCCTGACAGAGCACACAGAATAATCAATAAAGAAAAAGAAGAAAACAAAAATATATATCATTTGTGTACCTATGATACTAAGAATTTTTATGATTTACACACAGCTAGGATATGTAGACTGCAAAGTATATCAAGAGGATAATACTTCGATTGCAAGAAGAACCAGTGAGGGAAAGCCTATCAATCAGCAAGATATATGACATATCAAGTTCATAGAGTAGAGGTCTCTGGACCAGAACACCAATTGAGAACAACACACACATAACTCGGACTTTATCTGAAAAATTGACTGTAATAGGAAGAGAAGCAATCAGACCTACCTCTTCCAACAACAACATCATCATCCGCATGGAAGTCCTGAGATTTGTTCTTGATGTTGAACCATTTTCTAACCAGGGATTTGGACCATGAAAACTACAACAAAGTAAGAGAACAAATCAGGGCTAAATCAGCAATCTTTAAGACAAAGAAATAGGAACAACGATAAAAATTAAATCTTTTCTGCAGTAGAACCTTGCTTTTCTTCGAGTTCTCATCTCTCATCGTTTCAGCACTCCTTCATGCAGCCACCAATCGACCGTTCCCCTCCACCACCTACAAATCTTCAGGAGCCTCGGCCTTATTGGGAACCCAATCGAGAAGAGCGGCAAAAGCCGGCGCTTTCACTGAGCACTACTTGAGAAAAGAAGAAGACCAAGGACGAAACAATCCCACTTCGATTTCCGACGCAACGATTCGAAAGATTTTTCCCACAGTGATGGATCAGCAAACTAAGAAGCCGCAAAAAAGCGAGAAAGCCCGCAATCTCCCTCTATTGAGGTACATTACTCCAGGGCTACGTGCAGAAAACAACAAAGAAGTGAGCAGGAACCTAACCGGCCACTTCAAACCAAAGCCCAAGGAGAGGAAAAACCTCTCCTTTCTCAGTTGGGTCTTCGATCTGAAACCTCCGGCTACAGGCCAAACGCAATGGAGCAAGAAAGATCAAATCTTGGACAAAGAAACATCAATTTCTGCGCTAAACGGAAGGAAAAGAGAGCAATGGAGGACAGGAATAAAGCGAAGAGAAATGATCTTTCTTTCTCACTTATGTAGACTGCCTTCCACCTCTCCCCCACTTCTCTAAGAGTCTAGAGGCCTTTGCTCGCCCAAAATCCAGAAGAGTAATGCTTCACAGAGAGAAACAAAGGAAATATGGATTGTAGAACATGAAAAGAAGAAGAAAACAAATGTTAGGCCGGCGTCTGCAGTTGGTCTAATCTACCCTTCCTTTCTCTTTGGGATGCAAGAGAGAAAAAATAGCGGAGAAGAAACATCAAAAGACAGAAACTTGTCAGAGAGAGAGAGAGAGACTGTTGCTTTGGCTGCTAGAGATCTGTTTCTAATGGGCAAATGTGCTTAGATGGGTAGAACTGTGGAACCATGGGCGGAAAGGGTCGAGAAAGAGAGAGAGAAGCGACTGTGTTCAGAAGCTGCTACCTCCGCAGCTAAAACTTCGACATATATGGGCAGAATGTGTCTAAATTCGCCCTTTTCTGACTCTGCTTTGTCCCATTATTTCTTCCAATACATTGTGAACCATGGTCGCAATGCTTCGCACGCACTGTGTTCTTTCAGCAGAGTAGTAATCTACAAGCAAGAGGAATGTTCGAAGCAGTGGATGAGTTCCAGTAGCGATTTAGGCACCATAGCCATCGAGTGGCCCTGCAATCCCAGTGGGTGTTGGGCTGTCATCATGTGTTACCTCGGACTCTCTCTCTCTCTCTCTCTCTACACCTTAAGCTTACTGTATGGCTGTAAATGTTGGACGTCAATCGGCGACAGGATATGGTGTTCATGGTTTGGGTTTTAGAGTCCTGCCCGGCGGCATGTTTTAGCACCGTTAAAGCCACACGATTAATAATGCATGCGTTAGTGTCTTGCTTTGGACACCACTTTGGAATGCCAAGCGGAAGAAGAAGATGACTCCAAGCTATATATCTACTTTTCCAGTATTACACCAACCGATTTATCTTCGCTTCGATTACGTATATCGAATTTATTCGTCTAAAAATGGATGAATCTCGACGAATATCAAAAAGGATGTTGATAATTAAGTGATGTCCACGATGGCTTCGAGGAGATCATAAAATGCACCGAATCGATGGTGACAAGAAAAAGGAGTCGTTGATTGGGAGGGTGGGAATCCTACCGGCAACCTCACTGCAACTAGTGAAGCTTCCACTTACATCAGGCACCAATTTTGTGCCCCGGTCATAAGAAAATTTGACCTGATGATCTGCAAAAGATGGGTGACATCCTCTCACATCAACCTCATCTTGTTCTCTTTGATAGTGGGCACTGGCCTACTTTGATTTGGACATCATTGCATGCCTCTCATCAGCTCCGAACAAGCTGTTCCTGTGGGCCTCGGGAATCCTTTTGAGGCAATGGAAGAGGAAAAGAGAAAGGCAGCACAAGAGAGAGAGAGAGAGAGAGAGAATTGGGCCCAGCATCTGAATGCACTTGTGAAGTGGGTGTGAGAGAGACCCCTCTGCCGATCCTTCCTCCCTCCGATGAGCCCCGACTATGGATCTTATCTGAATGAGATCCAAAACAAAAGCTTGGACTCGGTGAAGACATGGATATGATGATCGCTTCATCATTCCAGCAACCAAGAAGCATGAGCTCATCTGCCGCAGGACAACCAAGAAACTCGTTCACTCACTGCATTTGATGATTCTGATTCCTCCTGCAGGCAGCTCACAGTTGTTGTTGATGTGGGTGGTGGTAAATCCAGGGATTATTAGATCAAGCTGTTTCATACTACTGATGCTTACATCCACATATCACTTTTTAGGATCATAACATCAAATGAAGCTGTAACATGGAACTGTTGTAGATCACAATATGGTTCTACTGGCACTGAGCTGCAGATCGAGGGGACTGAGTGGGTTATGAGACTATTCCTAAAGATGATGGATGGTACTGGAGTTCTACTTCTCACTTTCAAGTGACTTTTGAGTTAGGCTATGACAAAGATGTAGTCAATGAACTCACACTTTCTTTTACCTTTCCCAAATAGAGAATCCCAAAACCTCCAATTCCACAGGATGTTCCTCATTGTTTAGCCAATGCAAGATTGAGTTGCAAGCTCCTGTATGAACTTTTGAGTTCTGTCCTCCTTTATATATGTTGGCAATTAATTGCCTTCCTAAATATTTAATAACATATGTATACATTCATATCTATCATATATATTTAGATATGCATAACTATACAGAGAGAGGGGAATTATTTGATGACGAAACTATAAGATGTTTTCATCATGGAACACATTTTATCCTCGGCAATCTTCTCTTTCACCTCCAAGTTTGAGTGCACCCGAGTTCAATCATTTTTTATAAATAATCATTTTACCACTAGTGCACATTGAATTCATCTTTATCTTCACCTTGTATCGTCGTCTTATATCACCTATCGCTCATTCTTATATATAAAGAGGTAACGATGGATCTGACAAGAGCTAGATATAAGATAGAGAGAGACGATCGCACGTAACTAATATACGGATAATCGAATTTAGAGTTAAGAGTGAAAATGAACCCTCACAGTGAGAGAGAGAATCCATTACAACAAATGACAAAGAGAGGGGGAGCACATATGACCCAATGTGTGTGTGGGGAGAGAGAGAGAGAGAGAGAGGGGAGCAGTCAAAGGAGACATCTATCTGTCAGTACTTTGCGCAAAGCATCTTCTTCCTCTCCCTCTTTTTTTCTTTGTTTCCAGCTTTAAGAGAGCCTTCTCACCCATCTTATTTAGCTTTCCTCTCTCAAAGGGTTTTCTCCCAACTAGGCCTTGTGCCCTCCTCAGTCTTGGCCTTTTCCTCATGTCATTTTCCAGGAGCTGTTCACATAAAAAGGAGTAATTGATGTGTGAGTTGCAGAAAAAGCCACCTTCAGTTCTCAAAACATTGGACTCAAAGACTGTAGGAAAGTTTGTTGTTGACTGAATCATCCAATAAATAGATACAAATAAGAAATAAAAGAAAAAAGAATGTTGGTTGGTGACAAACATGGACTTGAGGTACATATGATGATGAATTGCTGGCACAAGCTCATCACTAGCATCTTTCTTCATGGATTTTATATGAAGTGGAAGCTTCAAACTACCAATAGATTTGATTGTTGCCAAACACTCTTGTATTTATTTATTTTTTTTGAAACTTTCATTGAATGAATGATTGAGATGAATGTGGAATTAATTTCTGAAAACAGTCAGGAGTGCATATCTTGGTTGACTCAGCCTGTCCCAGATTTCACAAAAATCTAAGATTCCTCTCTCTCTCTCTCTCTCTATCTCTGTGATAATGATGTGAAAGTGAGATAAGATCAAGTCCCACTCAGCAACCAGTGGAAAAAGAGAGAAGCTTGGCCCAGATATCAATGAGAAATATCACAGTGAGTTGTACTTGGATCCATTTGACTCAAACTTATTATTATTGGGCAGACCAATACATAATATAATTGATTTGAATGTTCACTCTGTAAAGCATGAATCCAAAAGCTTCACTCTGTGATTCATTTGAAGGTTCTCCTCTTTTAAACTTTGTTATTTTTTGAACTTTTTAAACATCAGTTTTCACAAAGCTTCACAAGCTGATCATAATCAAGTTTGTTTTTTAAGAACATCCAACCTTCCAAATTTTACCCCCAAAATACAAATGGATTCACTTTTGTGCAAACACATCCCACCATTTTTAAAACACAACCTTATCCCCTAAAAACAATTATTTTGTCTTAAAACACGCCACCATTTTGTCTAATGTCTAAATTTAGTTACTTTTGATCCACAAATCATGATATAACTTTTGATGAGCTCTGTGCTGTTTGCATAATGGTAGCCAGAGGTTAAACACCAATTTCTTTATGCTTCAAGCGAAATTTGCATTTCTTCTGTTAACTTCACATTCAGTAATCGCATGGTTATTATTCTCACTGAACTGAGAGAAATGAAGAGGATAAACACAAGTTGACAGAAACAGAATGATGCTTTCTAATACACATAAGCTTGTGCTTTTTGTTCATGTGATTCTTCCCATGTTTTCTTCTCTTATATCTTCCAATCTCTTATGGTGCATTCTCAGCTCCTAATTTTGGTACGGACAATATGTATCAATCTGATAAGGGATGAGTAAATAGATCATCCTCTACTAAGCAATACCCATTACATAATCATGTATCGTGCGATACTACATATCGATCGAATTTTGATAATTACCAATCATTAGCTCAGATTATCCTATTTCAAACGGTTAATTTCATCGTTTGAACTATAAGAAATAATTTTTAAATCATTTTCTCCACCACAATCCTATAGCCAGCATATAAAAACAAAGACAAAGGAAAGAAAATAGTATCAATTATACCATTGGAAAGAATTGAATTGAGCGATGAGACACATTCTTAATCTCATTCAACAACTAGCTCGATCAAGAGACATAACATGATAGTGACATACCTCGATCGATGATGGTGACAATGTTGAAGAGTCAATGGTCCTGTCTACACAATCTAAACGTGGTGCATGGGTCGAGGAGTAGTATTTTACATATATCACCCAAGAAAATTCGGATCATGAAGTTCGACAAAGTACTAGCCAAATTTATACAGGAAAAGAAAAAACAATAGATGATTTTAAATAGATGTAACAAAACTTACATGACATAGATATAGAGCGAAGTTCATCATATCATATTCACAGCTGACGTATTATAGAGAATATTACAATCAACAGTAGTAATAGATAAAGTAAATGTTCTAATATTCTTCATGCTTCACACAAATACACGCTATAATCATCCTTGCCTTAGGAGGTACCTCAAACATATATGTTTCACAATAATCAGACTACGACCAACACTACAATGATATATGATATATCAGTATATTATGTCGTGGGATCATTTATAAGATTGGATCTGACAAACATGTAAAATTGATATACAGATATATACGATCGAGACCTCAATCCACCACCTTCGGAGTCTCGTTATTTTTTTAGAGTAGAACAAGTATATCCATCGAGATTATTTGATTTATTTAAATTTTAAAGTTTAAATTGTTTAAAAAATAATTAATAATTTAATATTAATGAAAAAAAATTCAGAACTATTATTTTTTTACTAAATTTATATTTATTTCTAATTTAAAAAATATAATATAATATTTTTTATTTTTTAAAATTATTTTGAAGTTATTTCGACATATGATATATCGATACGACATTTGGTATATCACGATATGTACCATATTAATGATCGGTACACCAAATATAACCGATATAAGACAAACCTTGCTCACAAGTGAGAGCGAGATATCCAATAGTAATAGAAAACTCTAATGCGTATTACTTTTCACATTGAAAATATAATTGAATCTAGTGATCTAAGTTTGAAACAACAAGCTTTAACACCATGGTAAATATTACTATTACAAGATAAGTCCTGAATGATCGAAGCTCGAGACACAAAGAGTACCTCTTTGCTTCTATCGACTCTTCCCATATTTTAGTATCAGAAAGATTATCATCTTGTAATGTTCCTCACTTGGATTTTTCCCACCAATATTTGCAAATTTCAGGATGAAACAAAAATACAAACACGTTTGCGTTTCTTCATATAAATGCAATTGCAGCAATTATTTGTCTGCCAAACGCAAGACATGCTTTACATAATGGAGGTCAAGACCGTAAGTAGCTCTGCAGAGGTTGTCAACCTTTATTCAAGAACCCACACCATATCAATGCATGATACCTTTTTGCAACCACTTGACTTTGGCAGCTGACGAGTAACAACATAGTAATTTGGCATAATTGGATTCCATAGCTCCTCATCGTATACCATAAAAGCACAGCACAATATGCCTATGGACCGCGTTTCGTGATGAAGCAGAAACAACCATGTGCCTTGTCTTCAGGTATCATCCCACCACCTTTGCTTGTGTTGAGTGCTTCTAAAAGCTGCACGACCTCATCCATATCGGGCCTTTTATCTGGATTGGCATCCCAACACTTCCTCATGATGCTTGCCATAGCACTCGGGCAACACCGTGGGATCTCTGGTCGTAGATTCTGTCATGCAAGAAGCAGTAGATTCTGTCATGCAAGAAGTTACTTACGGCCTTTGTTTTACATCTCTAAGCATCCGAGTATATTACATTTCAAAGGACAAGTTCACATTGGGCCTTGGTAGGCCTAAGTATGAGATATCATCGAGCTCAAAATCGTGGGCACAACATACCTTTTGAACAACAGAAGAGGAGACTTCTGCGAAGCTGAGATTAGCATATGGCATGTCGCAACAGTAGATTTCCCATAAACATATGCCAAAGCTGTATACATCGCATTTTCTGTTGTAAGGTTTACCATTAAGAACCTGCACAAGTTATTTTAGTGAATTTTCTTGAATATTTAAAAAGTAAAAAAAAAATTGACTAACTCATGTTTCAGTTGTATCAATAACATGTGGGAGATAGCGCTCATATGATGCATCCACTTATTTAGTTAAAATATTCTAGATGATCAAAGTTGCAGCACGTGAGCAAGATAAAACTGATAATTGAAGGTTTATGGAAAATGGAAGAGAAATAAGCACCTCTGGAGCCATGTACCCAAGAGTACCCGTGGCACCAGTCATATCCCTAGGATTCTGAGCCTCAACACGGGCAACCCCAAAATCAGCAATTTTGAGATTCGAATTGGCATCCAGTAACATGTTCTCAGTCTTGACATCCCGATGCACAATCTTTTGCGAGTGTAGATAGCTTAATCTGCAACATTGTAAATTGCTTAACATGATGGTTCAGCTCATCCAAACGTTTTGATAGCAAAGACATACATTTCTACCATTACTCACCCTCTCGATAGATCCAATGCAAGCTGAACAACAACCTTGTATGCAAGCTTCTTTCGTCTGTTTTTGATTAAATATTGCTTTAATGTTCCCCTAGGAAGATACTCAACCACAACACAACATGCTTGAGTTGGAAGTGAAGTTTGTCCACTGCTTGTGGAATTCTTTTGTGGAATCTTGAGATCGGTAGTTCCCATTGATGCCCCAACAAACTGCAACAAGAAATCTCTAATTATCACTGTGCCAGAGAAATTTGCACAATAAACATAGAACAAGTAGCTCATAATCATTCACCAGAAAATGGTTGGAAGATTTGCACATTGTAAAACATGACAAAACAACAGTCAAGATGTAATCAAATATAATATAGCTAAGAGTTTTGACAGACCAACACAAGTATTAATAGCATCATCGAAGTTCAAGATTGATTGTCATTGCACCTCCAAAAAGTTGCTTACCTTTGTAACATTTGGATGGTCAAGTTTATGCCAAACAGCAACTTCCTGCTTAAATGATGCCCGAAGAGAAGCAATTTCAGCATCTGTGGCCGCACCATCTTCTCCCCAGTCCAACACTTTAACTACATTATAAGAATGATTATTATGTATTCTAAATTTTGAGACTACAAAAACAAAATAATACTGGTAACAAAATCTACAACATTACAAGTAAATGTCTGAATCTGTTCTTGATACGATGTTAGCAACAACCAATCTAAAAAAGTTGATCATTTTCTCAACTAGTGCAGAAGGGCTATAATCAAATTAGGGCAGTTAAACAAGAACCCCAAGTTCAACAGAAGCGTAAATCTCTGACTGGTTAATGAACCACAATCATGCATTCCACAGAACATGCAAGTTTTCTCAATGAGATTATGATCTATATTACACAGATAATTCTTCGCATTAAATCCAATAGAAGCATGGCTCAACTGTGTTAAATAAAAAAACACATATATTGATTTTATTAATTCCATCAGCAGCCAAATAGCTGAAGAAACAAAAATACACCTTTATTGATAACAAGTGCAGTAGTGTATTTATGCACTTTAAATTACTACAAAAGAAACCCAGTGCATGTGGCTCCTGCAACTAGAGAATCTGAGTGGATGTATGTAACTTAAATCTGCATGTTAACCTTGCTACCAGTAAGAGTGGGCAAGTAAACTGACAAAATTGTGGGTCCTAGACTGAACTGATTTGAAGAATTTGGTTTGATCAGGCTAGCTTTTGGTTTGGGGATTAAGCAGAGCACCAGAATTGGCTATAACCAACAAGTATATAGTCACATAGAAAGCATGCATTCATGTAACTAAACCAAAGTACTTTATGCTATCCAATATACTATATTTTATAATCACCAAAAAAAATTCATGCAGAGCACCAGAATTGACGGAGACCAACTAGTATATAATCATGTAGAAAGCATGTATTCATATTGCTAAAACAAAGTACATTGCGTCTCAAATACAACATCTATTATAATCAGAAAAAGATGTAACAATTTATTGATAATAAAGAGGAGGACCCAATCAAAGTTAATTGCACACACTTGACCATTACTATTTTCCGAAGGTGCCAAAGATGAAGATGAGAATTTTGTACTTCTCCACACAGTGGTTTTTTCCTTTACACTGGATGCAATCAAGTGCTTGGATTTATTTTGGTGAATGAATACATGAACCCAACTGAAATGAAGATGACCAATTAGTTTTTCAGGAGTAATTGGGACATGAATTCATGTACTGTCCGCAAGGAGGATGGCCTCTATTTATTTTGGTGAATGAATACATGAACCCAATTGAAATGAAGATGACCAATTAGTTTTTGAGGAGTAATTGGGACATGAATTCATGGCCTCCAAGTGCCCATGTCACACTAGTGCTAGGATGGGTACCTATAGACAAAGGCAATAAATTTAGAAGCAGCAGGGTGGGTGCTGGTGCCACTGAACTTGATGAACAGTTGACAGTGTCAGTGTTTGATCATTTAAAGGATAATGGAAAGAGTGGCAGGTGACTAAGAATCCTGGCTTAGTGTCTCAGGCAAATAACAACTGCAGTGATACCTATCACAATATTATGTGCCATAACTAATAGTTTAAAGATGCCATCCCCTCCAAATAATTATCCTCTTGTAGCTTCACAGCTTTGAATAAATGATGGCAGACAAATGCAACATATCGGGATCGTCAAGGGAGAGCGGCGTCGAATCTCTAGGTTTCCCTTTTCTTCTCCTTCTTCTTTCTTCTCCCTCGGGTAATACCACTCGGTAGCGAGCGGCGACGGTCGAAATCAACCGTCACCGACCAATTTACGATGGTAACAGAGCAAAAACAGCTCCAATCGACGGTATCGCCCGGTAGTGAGCGGTCCGCGTACTAGTCTGCTAGCGGACCGGTACATAGCGCCCGGTACGGGCGATATTATTCGAAATTAAAAACCTTGATCAGAAGACAAACTCGGTAGCGAGCGGCGACGGTCGAAATCAATCGTCACCGACCGATTTAAGATGGTTACAGAGCGAAAACAGCTCCAATTGACGGTATCGCCCGGTAGTGAGTGGTCCGCGTACCAGTCTGCTGGCGGACACGTAGCGCCCGGTACGGGCGATATTATTCAAAATTAAAAACCTTGATCAGAAGGCAGTATTAATTGTTCAAACAACAACCACAACATTCCAATATCAATTGATCAGGATTATGAAGTAAATAGAGCTATGAGGTTGCAATAAATTTTCACTAAATCAAACGATATAAGATGTGCATGTACAAACTCAGGAAAGTAGAGAATGCAACATTTAGCACCAAAAGTGAAACAAAAAAGTACCTGCAATGTCCTGCCCATCATAAGTTCCTCTATACACAATACCATATGTCCCCTGAGCTATAACATAGCGAATCTCCAGCTTAGATAGATCAATCTCCCATTCCTCCTTTGGCCCTTTGGCACCACCATTCTCTTTGCTCCATGCTTTGTTTATTTGCTTCTCCAACTCGATATCTAAGCTCTTCAAATCAATCTTGTCTGCTCTGAAGAACATATCGTTACTCCCAAAGCTTCTGAATCCCTTTAGTTTTGGTTTATCCACCAAATCTTTCACTTCAGGACCCTTCTCTTTCTTTCTGCTGCCCAAATCCATGACGACAGATCAACCCAACAGTCCCAATGTCAAGACAGATGCAAATCTACACACGATCCGATCTTTTTGTACCCTTCAGTGGCTCCACATCACAACGCAAACGGATAAAGAATCGAAATAAACTCCCCTCAAAATCGCTCCTTTATCCCTCGATTGCACGCTCTCCGACGCAGAATTTCCCCGACCAAACGCGATATCAATCAACTTAACCACCTCAGATGAATTCAGCAACAACCCTCTTCAAGATCCGATCTTTACGGTTCTACTACCAGCGAGAAACGCAAGAAACATCGAGCCGGCCGGAAGGAGGCAGGAAAGGGCAGCCAATTCAGCAAAGGTCGGCAACTCAGTTGGAAAACGAATCAACGACAACAACGCGAGCCTACAAGGAGGAGGAGGAAGCGGAGGAGTCAAAACAGGCGCACGAAGAAAAAAGGAAGAAGAAACTGCCGAATTCGTTGACGGAGGGGCGATCAAAAAGCCTCGGATGTGGCTTCCGATTGACTCCTCCAATGCCTTTGCTTTGGTGGAAATAGAACGAGCGTGACATCACCTGCGGCGTCACCAGCAGCGCGCGACAAGGGGAGATGGCCGTGAGGTTGGAAATACTATGCGCCACGCAACCCGACCGCTTCCACGCACATCAGCAAGGAAAGAGGGAGAGGGAGAAGAGAGAAAAAGAAAACAAGGGCGAACCCACAAGGGGAGAGAGGCGAGAGGCGTGAGTGCAGATGGACAAGAGGGGGAAGCCATAAGGAGGCACGAATTAAGCCCTAATTCGACTCGGATTCTGATCATCTCAACTACCGTAGAACCATGAGTCCACTTGGCAGCACTCTATTGGCCAGAAAGTTGAGGCTCAACCTCTTTATAACAAAAACAAATCAAATCTTTGGTCGATCAAAAAAGGAATCAATGTTTGTAATCTTATCCATACAATCAAATAGAATGAATGAAATTTATTACCCTATCATTCTTGATCTCACAAGGGATATACGCCAAATAAAATTGGTAATGTAGATCCAAAATTCGAAACCTAAAAACCATGCACATCAAAGCCTAAAAATAAAATACTTATATGATAACCAAGGCATCTCCTTAGACTTGGTCAAGTCAACTTTTTGAGACTAGTAGTTTAATTGGCAGAATAGTTGACCAAATTAATCACAAAAAAAAATACACATAAATTATATGCAAGCGAAACCATTTACATTTACCATCATGAGGTCTTCAAAGTAGATGGACAACACAAGACTTCTTCATTTATTATTTTTAAATAATAATGACCATAACAAGATTTTATCATTGATTCTGGTCACAAGATGAGATCTCAAGCTCTCAATCTAACCTAAATAAGTTAGGCAAACCACCACCGAGTAATTTGTCTGTGGGCAGACAATTGTGCACGGAAAGTATCATACTTCTAAAAGTATGGGACCTTTAAATGCAAGAAATATGTACCGAACTCAACTCAACAGATAATATAAGAAGACTATAGAGGATGCCATGATGATGATGACTTAGAATGAGTCTTGTGGGTCTCTGCTTAATTGCATGTCTCAGCTAAAACGAGCAAGCACATCAGCCATGATGGACATACGACTGTGCCAGGTTCTTGAGTCAAGCCTGAACCCTAGTTTTTCAACAGATTTGGTAGCATGGCAAGGAAACTTCTGGGACACGAGGAGATTTGATTATTCTGATCTAGAAAGTTTCAGTCCAAATTGTACTCAAGAATACGAGACTTACCATCTGAACCAAGATGGAGAAATGTGAAGTGAAACCCTGCAAAGACATGGAAGTAGATGTTAAGGTCTTTGATCATGCTCACAATATCTTGAGCAATCTCTTGAGGAATACACTTAGCACAACAATTTGTGCCTTTAGATTATTTTTCTTTCAACTTTATTTTCAATTCCTCACAATTTTACCTGCTATTTGCATTAATCGGAACGTTAAATTAATATTATTATTAACACTTACATCACTTCTTGTGCTGGAAAGCTAGAGAAGATTTATGCTGGTAGCTAATTAATTCTGCAACCTGCAAAAGCACGGGGATCCTTGTATTCAGAATATATTCTAGTATGAACCATAGGAAAAAAGACAACTGAGCATATTAATGCAGAATATAACAATGACTTCGCTACAGTAAATTGAAGGTGACCATATTCAGTCATCTTGTCGGTACAAAGTAGCCAAAAATCCATTGTTTGTAGATATGCGTTTTCAACTGAAAAGGTGAGCATGGGATAAATGGCAGCATGAATTAAAGAATGCTGCATGAATCATGGTGTAGACTTCGATAAAGTTTTTTCTGAATCGAAGAACTAATCTGGATTATACAGATCGTTGAGGAAATTTTGTTAAACTCTAAGAATGATGCATGTTCACCTATATTAGTGAAAACACATTAGTGGGTGGTACAAAAGAAAAGGCAGTTAACCATTGCAGAAAACATGGTGTGATCTTAAGGACACCATGAATGCAGTTTAGTGATACGGCATAGATAGTTTTATACAAAAATGATACCTGTACTTCCACATGCCTGGGATGACTTATGTGTTTCTCTGACAAGATAGCATTTGTGCCACAGGAATCAGCAGCTTCATGTTGTGCTCCCACAAAAGATTCAACAAATTCATCTGGACCTTGGTATATTCTCATACCTTGAAAAAAAGCAATCAGTGAACAAAAGAAAGGGGGGAAATTTTTTAGATTCTATAAATGTATTTTCAACAGACAATTTTCAATGAACTTTCCTAATTCAGAACTAATCCATACCCTAGCTGCACTGAAGCAGAAGCACAAGAATAGTCTGATGCATGGTAATGTTTTAATTTTATGAACTTTCCTAATTCAGAACTAATCCATACTCTAGCTGCATTGAAGCAGCAGGCAAGAATAGTTTGATGCATGGTAATGTTTAGAAAAACAAGTATATGGAAAAAGCATAAATATATCTCTCCGTGTATGAGAAGAAGATTTTGTTGGTTGTGCTTCCTGAGACAAAGCAAATATCCATCTTCGAAAAAAAGGTAACCAGCTCTAAGATGATGGTAATATGTAACAAATCTGAGATCTTCATTCAATTTGTGACCTTCTATCATGAAGGTACAGAATAGAGTTGACCACCAAGCAGCAATTCTCACTAATAACAGATGGCATTAAATATCATAATTAAACTGCGAAGTTAGTATCATATGCATAATGCACATGTCTGCATGACATAGATTAAGTATCAGCTATAATGCTGGAAAAGACCATTTGTCACCCATGGTAGACAATTGTACAGAACCAATAAAATCAAATATGAACCTCTGAGTCTCAAAATTTTGAGTTAAATCAGCACTCCCTAGGAAGAAGCTATATAACCTGGGTGGATGATCTAAAACATGGGGACATCAGGAATTGGAAATAGTTCCTGAAACATCATAGCTTGTACAGTTTACCTAGCACTACAGCATGACTGACAGCTTAAATACACTTTATAAGCCTTGAAAAGAGCCTACATTGATCTTTTTTAGTTTTTTATATTAACTAAACACTTTTTATCTTCATATTAACCTAACATCAAATTTCCTTTTTTTTATGTAGAGACTCAAACAAATGAAAGAAAACAATGGTGCTTGATATTTCTGATGTAACATTAGTCCTGACTTTGTTTATGGAGAAGGCCAAACTACTCCCAAGACCTTCATAAGAAAAAGCAGAATGAAACCTCTCATTTCAACCTTCTCCATTTCGCACTTTACAGTGTCATTACTAACTTCCAAATGACAATTTTTGCCAACTCCTATTAGGTTCGCATAATGTGAAATCAAAGATTGAATTTGTGGAACCTGCTCCTACTACTAAAATGAAATTTAGATGTTCCAGGAACCTAAACATTTTTTACGCACCTAAAATCCACACACTTTTTGGCTAAGCTTGCAACAGCCAGATTCTCACATTCAAAAGAAATCGGAGGTTTGGCCATCACCCAATCCCTACCTACTTCAATACATAACTACAAGCAACAACAAGAGATCCGAAGAGCACGAAAACACACGAACAAAATAAGGATCGGTGACTTGTTGTTCGAGACATAAGGAACCTTTTAGGGCCAATCTATCCGCCAATCCGGTGGGCGGCCTCGATGTTGTCGGAGGCGTCGAGGTAGCTGGCCTATGCAGACGGCGGCAAGATTCGGACGCTCTCATCGGCGAATCTAAGATTGCAGAGACGGGTTAGGGTTTCGAATCGGGGTTCGAACTGGGAATTTGCGACGAGTTATGGACGCCATCAACGCCATCTTCTTCCTTCGCCTGCTCGTCTGGTCGGCGGCGATGTGGGGGCGAAGGGGAAGCGTAAAGGTGATCTCGGCCGTTGATTCATTACTGAGGGATTTGTTCCAGAGATATAAATACGTTTCCCGTGCTTTCCGCTACGCGTTTGCGTACCTGTCTTGTCATTGGATATAAAGAGTGGGATACTGAGAAGCGGACCCACAAGTGGGTCGCGGTGGTTTCGAGTAAACGACGAGATAAAGCCACGTGTGAAACTGACCCAAATGGATCCAATGATATAAGGCCACGCGAGTCTGACCAAGTGACGGGCAGTCGTTGACCTACGTGTGGGGCACACCCGCAGTGGGTTCCATGAGCAAAGCTAGCCATCGTCTTCCCCTATAAAAATCGACCATTCGTTGAGAGGGAATATTTTATAATGTGTTGAATGTTTTGGATGACAGATATAAGAAAACTGAGAAGATAATAATAATTTCTACCAAACATCTACTTTGAATCTTTAAGCTGCGGAGGCGGCTGACCATTTCAGCACGATGACCCTTCTGTTGGCATTAGGCGTGGAGAAAGAGAATGGCTAACAACAGCTCCTTGTTCCGATCATGTCAACAATCAAATAACCATTGAATAGTCTCCCAGTCTGCGGTACAGAACAGGCTGTCACCCTTGAGACATTGACGGAGGAAAGGCCAAGCACTCTGTTAGGTGACCCCTGCTACATGATCATGCTGAGGATAATGTAACGATGTGTCAGGTCTGTCATATTGTTATCTGTTCTTTTAAGGTTTGATCAATGTGGTTTTTGGAGTAGGATCATGACAAATCTTCTACAGGGCATCGATTCAAGGAAAAAGCATTCATATAGCAGCACTGCAGGTCCCTGTCAATGGTAGCTACAATGTCATTTATTCTGCAATCACCGTGTGCAAAAGGAAGAAGAAGGATTCTAAGAAGCTTGCAAGTCCTTATTCTCTGTTCAACGAACCTAAAAGTCCACAAATCATTGCAGTTTTCCCATCCAATTTGACATATGATAATCGTAAACACATGTAGCGGTCACCCACCGGTGGGTCTCAGTAGTGATGATGAACGGGCGGCGGAGGAGGAGGAGGTGGTGGCGGAGGCGGTGGGGGGCGCGCGATGCACCCGTTGGAGTCGCAGTACCTCGGCTTGGACAGGAAGGCCATGCACTGCTCCTCGGGCCTCTGGTCCGGCCGGAACGGGAAGCAGTTCTTGCGATCGTCGTGGGTCTTGATCTTCAGGCAACTCGGTGGCTCCTCGCAGAAGTAGTTGTAGGAGTAGGTGAAGTTCTTCAGCCTCGGCAGGTCGCAGATGCTGCATGGTATCTTCCCCGAGAGCTTGTTGTGCGCCACGTCCAGCTGCTCCAGCTTTTTCATCTCCCCGAGGCTCTCCGGCAGCGGGCCGACCAGGTGGTTGTAGCTCAGGTCGAGCACCCTCAGCTTCCTCAGCATCCCGATCTCCGGCGGTATGCACGCTCGGAGGCCGGTGTTCAGGATGATCAGCTCTCGGAGGGTCTCGTGCATGTTGCCGATGCTCTTGGGGAAGCAGCCACTGATCTGGTTGTTGGCGAAGACGAGCACCGACACGGGGGAGTTGCCGATGTTGTCGGGAATCGAGAAGGTGAAGTCGTTGTTGTTGATGAAGAGGGCGTCGAGCTTGAGGTTGTAGACGCAGGAGGGCACGTCGCCGCAGAACCGGTTGTAGCGGATGTCGAGGTACTTGAGGCTGGGCAGCTCCAAGACGACGGAGGGGAACGACCCCTCCAACTGGTTGTTGCTCACGTCGAGCTCGTACAGGAGCTTCAAGCACTTGAAGGACGACGGCAGGGCGCCGCAGAACTTGTTGGAGTTGAGGTGGAAGAGCGCGAGGTCGGAGAGGAGGCCGAGCTCCTCCGGGAGCGTCCCCTCGAGGGTGCCGTGGTTGAGGTCGATGCCGGCGACGGTGAACTCGTGGGGGTTGTCGGGGGCCGGCGCGCAGTACACGCCGGTGTAGTTGCAGACGTGCGGACCGCACCAGTTGTGGGTCAAGTTCTTGGGGTCAGCCGTGATGGCGTGCTTCCATGCCTGCAGAGCCACGTAGGCCTTCTCCAACCTCGGGTTGGGTGGGGGATAGTTCTCGGCCAGCGAGAGGAGGGGGAGAGAGAGGAAGAGGATGCATAACAAGCACCCATGAAACCCTGCACTGCTCATGGTTCCCCGATGAAGGAGATATGATGCCCGTCTTAGAGATTGGCTACGCTTATATACATGAGTCTTCCACTCTCTCATTGCCCGTCTGTGTTTCGGTGGAATGGTCGGGTATTGTATTCAGGAAATGAAGGTTGACCGACTTCTCCCTGCCATGGATAACAACAATATTCGGAGGAGAATGGGTGGGAGAAGGAACAGGAATCGGTCTCATGTCTTCCTTTGATGTGATGTTGTACAACGACAGTCGTTGCATCATTCATTGCCTTTGATGCATTCTAAGGATCCAGGAAATTTCTTCTTGCCTTGTACCATGAAAGCAGAAACCAAACCCCGAATATTTCATGTCAGTTCGTGAGATCTTGCCTGAGACAAATGGCCATGAATGAAAAGGAACTAGTGTTTCTTCTTACGTTCGAAATGGATTATCGACATCTGAGTGCCATTTTGGTGGCCATAGTCGTGAGCCTCCGATTTGTTTATGCGATATGATATGATCTCCAACAACAAAGATTGCAAACATAGGACCCGATAGTATATATATATCCACCTACCAATGAGCAGACGTTTCATCGGTGCTGCAATGTTTTCTTCCGACACGCATTACACTGCAATTGAAGCCATCGTCAGCAAGCCATCTACTAACTCTTCTTCTTCTTCTTCTTCCTTTTGTACTTAGTTTATGATCTCGACTCAAACCTACCATGCATCAAATATGCTACAATGGCAGGTCGCTTCTTGTCAGGCTTAAGATTAACTCTAACGTTTGTCGATTAGATGAATTATGCTTAGGATGAGTTCAGCCATCAAATATATGCAAGCTTTGGGGGGGATAAAGTGGATGCTAGCTATCATCAACCACTTAGTTTGAGTAAGTAAATTGACGGCTAAAGAGCTTTGAAGAGATCAATTCAATCAAAACACCGAGAGTCGTCGTCACCTCAATTCCAGAATGATTCTTTTCGACGGTCTGACCGATTCAAGTTTCTCGTTATCTCCTTTCTAGCCGATGATGAAGACGCTCACCGTAGTTAACGAACGTCCCACGAAGTTAGTATTCGATTAACGATTGTGGTTAATCGATCATTGTCACGAATATATCAGCATCAGCAGCCGTCACGAATCATGATGGAGTGGGAGGAGGAGGAGGAGGAGGAGTTCTTCCTGGAAGAATAGTTTATGTGGAATCAATCGGGTCTGGAGTAGTTGTCAGGCTTCCTGTTTATAGTGGGTGGTCGTGTTCATGCATTTACAGGGTTGGTAGCCGATCCTTGTTGCATGCTGTGGTCAGTGAGATCCGTGCATCTGTTGTTGATGACCAACATGAGTCATGATGATGTGATCATAGTAACTCTCTTGGTTGGACTCTTATGTGGTTTGTCACTCACCACAATGTTTACTTGTTTTTTCTTTTTTTTTTCTCCCTAATTTTTAATGTTTACTTGATTTAAGTTGAATATTCTTATATATAAGAAATAATAATAATAATATATATATTAATCGAATTTAAAAGAATTTTACTTTGTGTTATTTTTAGATGATAGTGGATTAGAACTTTTCTTAGGTGTATGCCTTTTATCATGTGTAGATGATAGCAGAATAAATTTTCATGAACTATACATATATATATATATATATATATATATGTATATATATATATAAAGGATAACTTTTATCATGTGTAGATGATAGTAGAATAAATTTTCTTGGGTACATATTTGTACATGATTTAATGAAGTCAGATTTGGATTTTTTCTTTTTTTTGCTACAATTAGATGATTGTTGATTCAGATTTCTTGGGTTCATGCTCGTACATGACCTAATTAAGTCAGCCTAGGATGCCAATTTATTAATCAAATTTAAGAAGAGTACGATATGAAAATAATTATTTGATTTGGATTTTGGACCAGTCGCGCTACATGAGTTGTTAATTGATTCTGAGTAAAATATTTTTAATAATAATAATAATATTATTATTATTATTATTATTGATTATGAAAATATTTATGTTCATTCGTAACTCGACACTCGAGGCCCCAATCGTCAACTAAATTACATTATCGTAGAAATATTCTATCGAAGTCAGACACTGTTTATCCTTACTTCTCTATATTTCATCCTAAACACTGACTTAGGTATCGAAGAGATTATATCAAAATCTCATTCGACCTCAATCTTTTTGTAAACCAGTATCACATCGAGCATCCGAACACTCCTCGATCGCTCTGTGAAGGCTCTTTACTTGTATAGGTCTAAACCAAATATGACTAATTTAAAATATTATCGACATCTACCCTAACAATTATCATCATCATTGACAATGTATCATCAAGCCATTAATCTACCAGCAATCCGACTCAATCATCTTTAATTCTTTCAACTATTTTCGACAGTAAATCTTTTAAGAGTCTGCCATAACTCTTGGATGTGTCAATGTTGATATCATTTCATGGCAAACATGGATTATGGTACTTCCACGTTTCATGCGTGCCATCATTCGGACGAACGGCACAAATGTTACATTCACATCACCGACGACACATCAACAAAATGACGAACGGCACAAATATTACTTTCACATCAACAAAATCACCAGCTTTGTTCATCTAATTTTGATCGATGTGATTTCATGATCAATAGTTGGAAGCGGTTGGTGTGCAATTGGCATCATAAATACGAGGACAAGAAGTTCTATAAAGCCTTCATTTCATGCGAGCCGAAGAGGAGGGCCCAAAGCCACCATTTTGGATTCCTTGGTTGACTTTCCATCAAACACCTTTGCTCATCCAATTATTTTGTGATAGCAACTGTTCAACAATATAAAAAAGATACATTTTCTCTTTATCCTTTTCATTTGATTTGGACTGACATTACTTGGTAGGAGAACGATTAAGATCATGAAATTTTAGTATTTATAAGGTATATGAGTTAGAAAAACTCAACTCACGTGAAAAAAAAAATCAACTAATCATCGTCCATCCGACATATGCATTCTATGTGACATCCGGATTAAAAAATTGAAATAGAAGTTTATGCCATCAATTTGCGACACGAGTCTAAGATAGTAATTTGTAGATTGTATTCTCTTTTTTGCCCATATGAAAAAAAGATCAATTGAGAGTTACGTCATCGTATAATATTTTATAGGATATTCTCCCCCTTTATGATCAATACAAGAGCTAATTTTAACGTAATCTCAAAGGATTATTTTTTTTTACCACTCAACATCCACCTGAACTTATCTTAGGTTACTAATTCAAAAAATCTCTCATAGTCTCAGTGCAAGTAATATATTGGGAGTTTAACTTTTTTTTATCTTGGAGATACCTTAGATAATTTTGTATATATGGATCCAAATTACATTGGGCTTATTAAGATGTGAATGACATATTTCTATAATAATTATGAATCATTATTAGATTGACATTGTCTATAATTTTTTTTTCAAATAATAATAAAATAATATCTTTTTATTATAATTTTTTTTTCTCTTTTTGCATGACCAAACTTTTCATTATATATGCTCATCAAGCTATTAAGATCAAAGTTCTCACAACCTATTAGAATGTATGATAAGGGAAGGGATAAAGTGACACTTCTTCCTATATTATGATTGCAAAACAACTAAATTTACTTTGACTATTATCTATATAAAGACTTTACAATTGATTGTAAATAATGGGGTTGTTTATTTGATGTATTTAATGGATGGTTAACTAATCTATACACTTAATATGTAAAGTTGATAAGTGGAAACTAAGTAATCTCCATTAGTCATTCATTGAAATTGATTTTATTTGAAGGATTCAAAATCATATATAGACATCTTAAACACTGATCTAATTGTGATGCATCTATTGGACCAACTTATTAAAGATTAGAGATTCGAAATCTAATTCAAAAATATGGCTCTTGTCATGCACAAATGAATGTTCTCTCACTTGTGCAAGTATATTGGTAATATAATTAGAATCTCTCTCCTTGTGTGCTTAGTGAGTGAGTAGATTCGATTTAGACATCTTTGAATTATTTTTAATATTATAATTTAAGAAAAAGATTTCAGAGATGCTTTATGAAATATTTTTCAAATTAAAACTTTGACTTCAACTATATTACAACATAGAATCATTGTCAAGATCTGTTTTTTATTTTTGTGGTATTCATAATTCTAATAAAAGCTTGTTGCATTGGATAGGAATAACTCATAGTTGATGAATTAAAGCATCACTAGAAGCTAAACAAATATTTTATTTTCAATTTATAATTTTATAGTGATTAAATGGCATTAATCCACATAAATTAATCTAAAATTTATAAAGACATTCATGATATCTATAAATTTAAAAAATATATAAGTGAAACATATTTCAGAATGTATTAATGAAAATTTTCCTTAAATAACAAATTATTTTTTAGAGGAGAAATAAAATTCTATCATTGTTTAGATAATCCTAAATGGATTTGGAACATTATTTAGGATTGCTGCTTGGGTTTGGGTATCTGCAAACGATAACTCAAATTCTTGAGACCCACTCTCAGTGACTTACCGATGACTCTGAGCCGGACTATTAAGCTTATGGGCCCCAAATTATTAGCAAATGGTGCATAAGTAGGTAGGAAACGCATGTACCGAAAACATTATCCTTAATGTAAAGCACCTCAGTTTTCGAGTAGGAAATCAAACGATTAAAACCCTAACCCTAAGAGGGTCGAGTGAGGCTGGTGGCCGAAGCCGGTGGTGGTACGTCGTCCGGTGGAATCGCCGGAGGAGGAGGAGGAGGAGCGACTTTGAGTATAACGGGAACACGGTCTTAAAAGCCGGTGAATACTTGATGGTACTGCCGCCCTCGACACGCAGGTCGTCAACCTGGAACCCGGCAATCCCACTCTCTACAGGTTCGAAATCGATCTTCCCTTGTTTGGGGCCTCACTTGTTGTTTTGCTTCCTGATGTACCACGAGGAAAGAACGAATCTTGGAACTGCTAGGCTCTCTTTAGATTCGGGATTTGTTACATTCATTGAAGACGGCTCTTTTTTGGTCAATCTTTTGTTCTTTATGTCATGTCGATGCCTTGTTATGTTCGATGCCAGACTTAAATTTGGATCTTGGATGCAAAATTTGCAGAAAGATCGTTTATTTTATTTTCTAGTACCCAATAGTTTATTCGGACATCCATTCCAGGAAAGGATATGTTTTGGAAGCATTGGAGCGTTATGGTTATGAGATGGGGCATCAAAATTATGGTTCGAAAGCGCTTTTCCTTGAAGCTTGCATCTCACATCAAAATTATCTTTTTATTGTTACAAAATATTAGACCAATGGCCTTTGGAAGACGTAGTTTGTTCATGAATTAGATAAACGACTAATTCTGCCTTTGCCATATGCGTGTACTTTTTCTAGACCTCTCTCTCCATTTTGCCTTTTGCATCTACGGTAGGGTTTAAATACTAGTCTGATACTGGTTTTTGTAACCAATTGGACCAGTTGGTACTAGTATGTAATTGTATAAAATAAAGAATTTAAAAATGAATGAGACATATATCGATATCCAGCTATATGCCTCGCTACCAAGATTCGGATGGACTGGTGAACACCGGTCGCTACATACTGGTCATTGCTTGTACAAAAGGATCCTTAATAGTGCATGATTCAGAAGACATATTTTTCAGGTCCTCGATTACATATTTTTTGAAAAAGTTTTAAGATGCCATCTTATCGTAGATATGTGAGAGATGCCTTCATCAGTCATTCTTGCACTGCCTTGGATTGTTTGATCGAAGCTTCTCCAGAATAATCTCTTTTTTTTTTTATGTGAAATCCTTTGAAATAAAAAGCAAGTAACAAACTGGTGACACTGTAGGAGCTTTTGAAGATCTGGTTCTAGATTTATGCCATTTCTAGAAGAGACAATTTTGTATCAGATTAAGTTATCAAGTGATAATTCAGACAGCATGGAAGAAGTGACAATCCGATAAGGAAGCTTTGAAGTCTGAGGTGACTGTCTTTTGAGAGTAGTCAGTTCCTATACTTGTCTCTCATTTTTATACGACAGTCTAGTGGTCATGGAAGATCTCAGTGCCATTAACAGCTTATGGAACATGAGACTGGTAGGTATTAGTGCCTTCTTCTATTGCTTCACAGATGAATTTTATGGCAGTAATGGTCTATTCCAATTGTCTGCAGACAACAGTCCATGAATTCCAAAGATTACTTGGGAGACAACAGTTCGTGAGTTCTTATCATAGATTACTGCTGGACAAAATGTCTGGAGAAACAAGTAACCATTGTGTTCTGTTGGAAACAGATCATCTATTTCAACTATTTAAATTCTATGTTTTTTTTTCTTTCCTTTCTTTAGTTCTTTCTTACTACTGCAATTCACCATTCTAAGGACCCACAATGTTTAATATTGTGGTAGGTCAAAAACTTTGAGAGTTTCCATTTGGAACATAGTTCAAGGACTCTACATTCTGGGTGTTCCCGGTGCAGATAATTAATATCTTCCAAGTAAGGTACTTGCTGTGTGCAGTTTGGAAATTGTCTCATTATGCATCGATATATCAAGTTATGTCTACAAGTGATCTGCATCCTCATAAGAAATTAAACACTGAAGAATGTAGAGCTATCAGTGCATCAATGTATGATAAATAAATTGTTCCAGCATTTTCTATTTTTTGCTGATTATGATTGTTCTTGTCCAACAAACCAGGTTATTTGATCTCCTCCTTCGAGTAGAGTTGACTCCTCTTTCACTGTTCACAGGTAAGAAAATTGTTGCACTTCTCTTGAAGCTCTGCATATGAACCTTTATTTTGGATCCTCTTCACTTAAATAAGGTTATTGGATTCTTACATGTGTGGAACCAGCACTGCAACCATGTCTCACTATTTTGATAGGCAGATGCAATGAGCTTGTTTGAAATAGCTTTGTCTAGTGGTCATGGAAGATCTCAGTGCCATTATCAGCTTATGGGAACCAGCACTGCAACCATGCCTCACTATTTTGATAGGCAGATGCAAGGAGCTTGTTTGAAATATCTTTTTTCATCTTCTCAATGGCTCAGTTCAAACTTCTATGCATTGGCAAGCACTTGATGAAAATTATAAAACTCTAGCAAATGATTCAGGCTCTATCATCGTGACATGTTGGCAAGCACTTGATGAAAATTATAAAACTCTACATATTGGTAGGCAGACTAAGAGGGGTTACTATATCTTTTGTGGATACTAGATTTAAGTTATTTATACAATTATTTCATACATATTGTATAAGCTGGAATAGCTCAGTTGGTTAGAGCGTGTGGCTGTTAACCAAGGTCGGAGGTTCAAGCCCTCCTTCTAGCGAATAAATTTTTACCAAATTAATAAATATAAAATTTATATTTAAAAGAATAATTTTGATATGAAAATGTATCCATAAACTTCAGATGTTGTTTTTGTAAAATATAATTGAGAATTATTTTCCTTCTACCAAATTATTTAATAAAAGTTATAGAAGCATATTAAAAAAATATATAAATTTTGATATGAAAACATATAGGTATCAATTTATTATTATTTTTTTTGTAAAACATGATTGTGAATTATTTTGCCTCTAAAAATATTTTCCTGATTTAATAAAACTCAAAATTACAGAAGCAGGTAAAAATAAGTATTACATATTCATTATATATGAAAAAATATTTTCATAAATATCAGATGTTGTCTTGACAAAACCTAATTGTGAATTAATTTTTAGAAATGACTTTGATATGACTTCATTAGATACAAAAAAAAAAAAGCATTGCATGTTAATTTTATATGAAAACATATTCATAAATATCATATCTTGTTTTGGTAAAGCATAACTTGCATTATTTTTCAGACATGACTTTGATATGATCCATCAAGAATTAGAGCTCAATGGATGGGTTTGGGAACTCCATGTGATCAGCTCCATCAAAAACTTGAAAGGCATCCATCATAAAGTTCTGTGATTCTGATGTTTGTACTCTCAAATCTGAATACAAACATGCAATTTATCATCTGATGTTTTTGGGCATACATACAAATGTGCAATATCCATCACACAGACAAGATTTAGAGATCACTTCACAGGACAAGGATGATATATGGATGGAGTCATCTCCACCACTGCACTACCCTTTGACTCTGGATGACACTGACACTTGGCTCTTGAAGCCACCAAAGGTTGGCTCACTTGCACTCTTGTTTCTCTTTTTGCATGCCATGTGTGACACACACAATGACTGTGCTTGTATCATTTGTGCCATTTTGCATGTCTTTGCTCTGTCTGTGCTTCCCACATCAGCTTCAAGTTCTTTCCATGCCAAATTAGTGTAGTTTGTATCCATGAATCCTTGTTGAGTGACAAAGATTTAATGGCACTTAATTTGTTGGATGGCCCCAACCTTTACTAGCAAATCAAGGCTTTCTTCATCTTTTGATATCACCATTATTGTCTTTGTGAATCCAACACTTGAATTGATCAAGGCAAGGAGGCATTCCAATGGCTGAAGCCAGAAACAGTGAAATCTAAGCTCTCTTCAGTTATAAAATGGATCATAATTGAATTGATTATAGCATCCTCTGACTCATAATTGAAAAAATATATATTTCACCATCAGTATTCAGTATATCTGATTTCTCATGCTTCAGTAAAATCTCAGTTCTCACTAGCTCTATTTTCCTCTGCATCTTACTTATTGCCTCAAGTACATCATCAACCTATGAAATCAATCAATCACCTTACACAAATCCTTGAGTGACCAGACTGAAAATTTAAATGACAACATATCGATCAGTATGCTTTCTTCTTTAATCAGCATCTGTAAAACTTTTTCGTATAAAGCTGAAAGAAAATGGATATTGGATTTCTTGTGCCTGTTGTTGGAGTTCAGTATTGTTTTGAATGGGGGAGTGTAGAACCGGACCACAGCAATTCAATGATCATGAAGCAAGAAAAAGGGAAGGCCACTGCACTGATCATGAAGCAAGAACTGGATCACAGCAAGTCAGGTTTTGCTGATTCTAGGGTTCCTAATGGCATGCATCCTTTTGAAATGAGCTCACAGATGACAGGATACATCGCCTCCATTTTGGCTTGTTTGGCCCTTCCTCTATAGAAACATTATGTTTTCTCGATCAAAAGCTAAGCAAATAGAGGAGACAAATTGATGGAGCTTGTTCTTAGATCAATCAAACTAGATGTATGACGTATGTATCGCACGATAAACTAAGATATACGCATGCACGCTGCACTAGAAAATTAACCATGCGCCCATCCTTGTCCAAGAAGCCAAAAAATTTTGAAGAGGGAGGAGCACACTCCATTTGATCCCCCCTTGGAAGCCATAAACTATATTGATCTCAAACCTAGGTTAATTTGCATCCATCTTGGAATAATATACTTACATGTAGAAGCTACTACGTGCAGTCCAATATCTATTAGTCTCGGCTACTTTGGGCTTTGGGTTAAATATATATTTTGTGTACCACCACCATCAACACTTCATTTCTTTCCTTGTGAGAGATTTCTATTGCACCATCACTCCCAACACCTCATCCTCTATAAATCCAGATGGTGGTGGGGGTGAGTGCTATGGGTGTGGCATACTCCTATCAGCTTCCTTCACTAGCTAGGGCATGATGTTTTTTTACCTTTGTACTTTTGGTTTATTCTGTTCCTCATGTGCTTTACGATGTGTTTATTCTTGGCTTTCTCCTATCCTCTTCATCTGGTTTGGTAGTTGCACCCACATCTCTTTTTCTTTCCCTAATGTTTTGGTTTCTGGCTTTCCTTTCGGATCGTTTTCTTGTTATCTCTCTAGAGATATTGTTTTCAGTAGAGTGATTGTTCTTGTGGTTGTATCCGATTAGATGTTTGTGAGATTTTATGGCAGGAGTGTACAGGTCACAATGCTTTAAATTTGTTTATTCTTTCTTTGTTTGTGTCTTTTAAGAATTCACATGGTTCTGCAACATCAATCTATCTTCACCTAAGATATGATTCATGCTAGCTTTCAATGATTCAGTCCTTGACCCACCCTCCTTTTCCTTTCTGAATGGCTGGCATAAGTATCATAACATATGCCCTTGATCACAAGGCCTTTTCCTCTCTCTCTCTCTCTCTCTCTCTCATGCAACTATATTCCATACTTGTTTTGTGCCTGAGAAGTGCCCAGGGGAATGAGTGAAGCTGCCAAGCAAATCCTCATCAAGTAGAAAAGTTTATCAGGCAAATCTCACACTCCATAACTCACTGTCACTATGACCTAAACCATGTATGTCTGGTCATAGTAATCATTTTAACACTTGCCCAACTAAACCAACCATTATAAATGACTCTTGGAAACAATTGGGTGATATATATATATGTATAAACTGGTAGAAAGTTGGATCATTTTAAGAACAACAAATTCATATTTATAGCAGTTCTCTCAGCTTCTTGAGAAGAGATAATTTTACTTACCAATTCTCTTAGAACTCTTCTGGCAAACTAAATTCGTTTAAAGCAATTAGTCTCCCTCGACTTCTTGATCACAGTAATAACTTGTAGGAGAAGTGCAGATTGCAGTGTTTCTCTCGGGAAGAAGGTTTCACATCAAAAGGTGAAAGCAGACTTGAAAAGCAACATTGATCATGTAACAAATATACAATTAATGCTGCACCTCAGTACAATTCTTACCATAATTAATCTATTTGGGAGATGACAGACATATACAAGGAAAATATGACTAATATTGTTTCAACCATACAGCTATGATCAGACTCACGTATGGTTTATTTATGAGCATATAATTTGTTGAAAACTATGTGAAGAATGTGTAGACTGTCATCTTAAACCAAGTGAAAAGAATAGCTACTTGCTGTTTCTTTGTGACTTGCACTCAGTATATAGTATCATATACTACCAAACTAATGATTTTTAGTTCATACAAACAAGTTCATGCTCTAATTTCAGCTGTATTGGTAGCATATACTACCAAAGAATTGATTTTTAGTTCAGCTGCATGGATCAAAAACATGTTTCAACATCATTAAGTCAACCTTTTCCAAGTTTGAGGCATAATCTTACATTTTTTTGTCCCATTTTTACACCAAGGAGATGCTGAAAGTTCATCATCTAGTAATTTTCTTATTGCCAAGGCTTTTTTATCTCGCAGTTAATATGAGGAAGAGATTAATCATAGCCCATGGTTTAAGTATATGTACATTTTCATCAAAAAATCATGCTAATTTTGGTTGACTTTTCTCAAATGAAATAGAAAGCAAAAGACACCTGAGTGTACAACTGTATGAGCTTATAACAAGTGCAAATCTTTTGCTGACATGTTTTCTTGTCTCTAACAACTCTCTCATTCCCTTTAATCTTTGTGTAGATTATAATTTCATTGTTCCCAAAAGCAGATTCTCATCGGACACATCACTTTCTTAGTTGCTCGAATTAGGTTGTTGATGGTGAGTACTGATTTCAGTATGCTGCCGTATAGGAAATCTGCACCAGGCAGCTGCTTTAAGCAATTGATAGAACAGCAGCATCATATGAGGATGATGCTGCATAGGATATGCGTAATGGGAATTGGGAAAGAACATGATGGATTAAGATGTAAAAATTGTGTAATAAATCAAATTGGTGTATACATACCAACCAGACTCTATTCCTTTAATGAATATTTTCTAAAGCAAATTTATCTTTATTCACTCAAAAAAAATTTTGTTTTTTGTCAATGATCAACTCAAGTAAATCGAGTCGATTTGGATTTTACGCAAGAATGGTTTGGTGATTCACTGTCATTAGCTCTCCAATCTAATAATACAAGGGAGATGATGGTTGAGAGGTTGAAGTGTTTAGCAATTGAATTGGTGAAGACTAATTTCTCCATTCTTTTGCATTGAAATTGTTATCAGTATGTAGTCTACCTCTTAACTATTGACTACTATATGTGCATAAAATCATATAATGAGTTGACCCATTGATTGCAAATGTTACAAAAGTTGTAATAGACAACAAGAGAACATTTATGAAATGTTCATTCTAACCTATGAATAATTGTTTAGGAAAGCAAAGATTCCAAAGATGAATGAGTTTATTCTCTCCCATTCCCACCGAAGAGAGATCACATGTACTCGTTGATATGCTCTCCTCATCCTTAACCTAGTGAAGTGTGAAGCTCTGTGAGAACCACATGCAGGCCCAGGCAAGATGGTCCCATGCATCTCTCTCTCTCTCTCTCTCTCTCTCTCTCCAAGTTAATAAGCCCCAGCATGCATGACATTATTCATTGTTGTCTTTTGATTCTGGACCACACTTTTGCACTATTCTTAGTCTTCCTTTAGCCTTTAAAGCTAAACCAGACTACCAATGACAAGCATATACGATAATAAGCCTTTCCCCTTCCTTTGTCCTATATATTTTCCCTCATCACCTTCTTCCTCCGCCACAGCCGCCTCAGAGAAGAGCCATCCATCTTTCTATCTTGTGTGAGATGGCCATGAGTTTTGATGGTGAGGTGAGGGTGCACCACGAGAAGCTCAAGCTGCCAGCATGATCTGATAACTCCATCCTCTTTTATCTTCCGGATCATGGATGAGGACATGCAGATCATGTTGCAGCTTCATCTACTGGTGGGGGCACCAAAACTATGTTTCGATCCCCAATTTCTTTCTCCCTCTAAACCTATTAATCGAGGTTTCATGAGAGACCTAACTTTAACCTCTCTCTCTCTCTCTCTCTCTCTCTCTCTCTCTCTCTCTCTCTCTCTCTCTCTGTGATCTGTGAGAGAGAGAGAGACAGAGAGAAGAGGTCGCTAAATTGGAATCCATCACTCTTGCTTTTTATTATTCTTTATGCTGATATTGTTGATTCTTTGTGACGCAAAGAAGACCCGCAAGTTTGAGAGGTCGGCCTTGAGAGCTGAACCTAGAAATTCTACTCTGTGAGTGCTTATTATATTTCATGATCTGATGAATTGATTTGACTACCATATTTTGCACTATATATTCTCTTAGACAAAGATTTGTTGTTCCTCCAGTAGTTTCTTTGAATTGCAACAGGTACAGAGTAAAACCCTAAGTTTCATTTATCAACAACATATGTCAAAAATCTCATTTACCATAGCATGTATTTTTCCATGTCTTCTCATCTTTTGAATTTGTTCTCCTCAGCACCAACATTTGCATGCAAATTTTGTGCTTGTGACTTCATGAATACTATAATCTGAATGATATGATCCATTTGTTGCACTATTTGCTCATATTATTTGTTGCAGATGCTGCAGTCCCACAGGTTCTCAATTTGATTGCCTGACCTAATTTATGATGAACAACATGGACTTAGTATAGTTGCAGTTAATCTAGTAGAACTGGGATTTGTTACTGCAAACTACATGCTTCAACCTAGCACTTCACCAGTTACCATTTTTTTTCCCTCTTCTTTCTGAAGCCTTACATGATCACTAGTTTGATAGATCAGAAATAGGACAGATATTGTACAGCTCTCTCTCTCTCTTCTGCATTCATTTTCCTGAGGTACATACAAATATGTTGTTTTGTTCTCTAGTACTCATTCAATGAGCTTGTCTCATCCCAAAGGTCCTCATTGATGTTAATTTGTTGCTTCTCTGACAACCTTGGATCTCTATTCTCTTGCTTGCTACAAGTGTGCCAAGGAGTCCATCAATCTCTGCATGATCTATTTGTCTGATGTCCACGCATCAGTCACTGCATGCTAATCTACCAGTGGGAGATAAATGCTGATTAGGTATACATATCCTGCTCTCATGTAGTGTTGTTCGCTTCCTGCAGCTGAGTTTTGCTTCAATGGAATCCAAAAAGCCTGTGAAAACCTCCCTTTAGCTCATCACCAAAATGGTATGGCTATATTCATATGCCTGCACAAGTTTCTTCTCATGGCTCTCATCACTTTTAGTTCCCTGTGAGATGGTAGTGACTTGAGCATCAAAACATAAAATGTGACATGCATGCATGTCATACTTAGAGCCAAAATATCCAATTTCCTGATATCATTTTTCAGCCTGATGGATGCATATTGCACCGGCATTTTTATTTGTAAGGGTTAAAGAAAATCAGTCACTAGTGACGGTTGTATCTCATAGAAAGCTCATGCGAGATGGTTTGGATCATAATCTAGCTTTGCTATCGGTCTTGGCTTGTTTAAGAGTTGTTACTTAGTCGTCGACGGAGTGAAATTTGATTCGAGAAATCATGGATCATAATCTAGCTTTATGTACATTTATCGATCCAAGTAGGAGGCCGACATTTAATTCAAACAAGACACCGAAGAAGGCCATTCATTCATATGATACCTAAATTTGAACAAAGTTTCACTCCACTTGTTTAAGAGGGCTTTTCTTCAGCTCACAACAGCTATTAACTTATGATTTGGTATTTGTTCTTACTGAAGAAACATTTTTGAGTTGGCTGGCTCGATCATAGTCGAACTCGATTCGAAGAAACATGTACGATAAGATCGGAACTTGACGTGTTTGCAGCACAACAATGTGATCGCTCTACTGCTTGTTCTTTGTCATTGTTCATTGTATTGTCAAGAAATATAGAGCAATATGATTGTAGGTGGATATCTCAAATGCTCAAGGTAGGTAGGTGATCGATCGTGCTTCATAGGTTTCGATCCCTCCATGTTCCAAGCATGATTCCTGCTATTGAAATTTGCAGTGAGTATCAAAAGAATTCTTTTCTCTCCTTATAATCACGAAGTAGATTAGGCACGAAGCATGTCGATCTTCGTCAACACTAAATGAAAATAATAAAATGGTATCTACATTAATGTAAATAATATTGAAACGATCAGTTCGTCGGATAACTAAGAATTTGAACGCATAAAATGATGAAATTATCCTAAAAGAACATTCTGAACAAAAAATAGTCCAAAATTTATGGAACTTTGAATAGATAGATCCGCGTCGGCAGTGAGTTAAGGAGATGAACCAAAAGAATAAATAGGATAAAAAGACTAAATGAAAGAAAGTATCTCTATTGACATCATGAACACATTGTGATGGAAATTCTACTTACAGAACTCCACCATCTACCTTAAGACATCACAGGGTGTTGTGAAAGGAAAAGGAAGAAGTTGAATATGATATCTAGGAATAGTTCCTAAAGAACATGATAGCATTTTTACTGACCTTTTAGGTCAACACAGATGATTATTCTGTTATCAATTTGTGGGGAGAGTATTGGTTGTAAGAATTAATTCTAAACCACTCTGATCAAGTCTGCATTGAAAGATTTGCATGGTTCACTGTGGACTCAGTAAATATGTTTTGTGTTACTTTGGCTTGAACAACAAATTGAGAGACTCATTGCAAAATCTAACCACTTGACTTTGTTCCTTTTTAGGATTTCTAACTCAATTGAATGTATGATATCCAACTGAACTAAAGTTATTCTTCTTTGTCAACAAATCTTCCTGTTGAAGGTGAATCAGGAGTATTTCCAAGTGTTGCATTGATGATTGAGCTCCCATGAGACTGCTCATAGTTAAAAGTAGTGGTTGGACCCAAGAAAATGTGGCTTATATATGTCTGTGAAAGATTAAGAACTGAGAAACAAAGGACTTCAACTTGTAACTACAGCTGCAGCTGCAGATGCCTATTAATTTTATGAGGCTGTCTTCTTCTCTATTACCCTTTTTCTTTTTCTGATATGTAGTGAAATGATAAATTGAACCACTCCATGAAGTGTCAAAAGCATGAACTCAAACAAATGCATTGTTTATTTTAGTTATTAGAGGGATTCTCTTAGATTGGATTGCATACAAATCTCAACCTAGATAAAGTGGCAGAAGTAAATTAAGGACTGACCATAGCTTAGAAATGGTTGATAATTATACATCAGGTTTTTGTTCAACTACAATGGAAGCATTTTAGATCAGATTCATACATATGGTGAAAGATATGCAACCTCTTCTGCTTAAATCTTTGAGATCTCACAGGTTCACAAAATCAAAAGGCTCTGCATTTTCCAGCAGTTTATCCTGTCATTACAGAATCACAAATCTCAAATCTGACTCTTATCCTTAGCTGCTAGATGAAGGCCACACAAACTAGTTATGAAATCATGTCATATCTTAAAAGTGATCAAGGTTGCATTCATCATTAGCCTTCAATCAAAACAGTAAGTACACTTACTGCTAACCACCACTCCAACTACTTTGAACCTTAACTGGCAAATGCACTAATAAGAAGAAAAAAAAAAAGAGTATCACTAATAGAATTTGTGAAGAGCACTATAAACTATGTCCAAGTTGGAGGATAAAAGAAATGAGTGAGAGAGAGAGAGAGAGAGAGAGAGAGAGAGAGAGAGAGAGAGAGGTGTTGCAGGAATGGGCCAATTTTGCATGTATGGATATTTTAAGCTTGGTTGGTATATAGCAATCTCACTATCTCCCTTCCAAATCCTTCCAAACAAGACATCGAGAGCAATCAATTCATGTGCCACACCCTATTTTGGAATCTTTGAGCTCAATTCAATTAATTGAGCAAATCAAATGCCAAAAGTTTGATGATATAGTTTTTTTTTTTTTAATAGGAAGAGTAACATGATCCCAAACTTTACAAATTATTACTTCTCTATCCAAAGTAGTTTGATGCAAGGTTCGTCGTATCGTATTGTACTGACGTTTCGACCCAGGCTTGGTACGGTATGGTACCGGTGTACCAAGTGGTACACCCTGGTGTATCAAATAATTTTATATATTTTTTCATTACTGTAGCACTATAGCATTGCTACAGTATGTTACTGTAGTACTGTAGCGCTGCTACAGTATATTACTGTAGTATTATAGCGATGTTACAGTGATTCACTGTAGCACTGTAGCGATATCGGGTGATCCACGTACTGGTATGTCGTCGAACCGGTATGTACTGCCCGTATCGGGTGGTACCATTCGGTACTGATACCTTGGTTTGATGTCTGAATCATATTTGAATATTTATATATTTTTTAAATGATATATATATATATATTTTTATATTATATATATATATATATATATATATATATATATATATATATATATATATATATTGTGAGAGAGAAAGAGAGAGAGAACTCATTTTCTTCTCAATATAGTAGCCCTTGTTCTAAGGAACAAACCCATGCAGCTGAGGAGACATAAAAATCAATCATGCAGGGAAAGAAAAATAAAATAAAATCCTAGACTTGACTTCATTCCCCTCCAACAAGCAAGCAAGCATGCATGCATACCACAAATACACTGGTCTTCCAGTCAAAAGTTTGCCTGGGTCTCTTCCAAAACCTCCTACCTAGTCCACATATCATCTGACCTGACTTAGCCCATTTGAATCTCCTGGTTGATCTCTCCAAATGCATCCCAATCACTGCAACCAGCAGTGCAGGTCACACTCGATCCATTTATTTTTCTCTAGGATCCAAGTCTTGCTTTATTAATTACCCACTGCACTTTCTTTTTCATCCCATAAACATGATGGAAGTTAACATCCACAGAGCATGTTCTGATCTCTTTTTCCTGTTGCAACAAGAAGAAGAAGAAGAAGAAGAAGCCTTTCTAAACCAAGAGGCCTTTCTTCATGTGTCCAAAATGAAGAAGAGAACTTAAGTCGATCAGAACAGAGATGCAGTTTTGATCACTCCACACAGTTCATCTATTTGTTGGAAGAAGTCATCAGATTAAACTTGCAGTGCTCATCTGCTTTGATCACAAATATAAAAGTCAGCAAATTGTATTCGTGATTCTGAGAGAACCTCCTCTGGCACACATCTCCTTTGCGCAAAGGATTCTCGATCAGATCACAAGAAAATATCACTTGTCCGGTGCATAATTGGGAAGAAAAAGAATCGACAAATAGGACTGGACTTGCTACTACGACAAAACAACATTGATAGACTGTGTGTGGTTCCTCGAGACGCAAGGAGGATGTGCATCAGACAGCCATCATCATTCGCACGAATTCCTCGTAATTCACTTGCCCATCTCCGTCCAAGTCGGCCTCTCTGATCATCTGATCCACCTCCTCGTCTGTTAACTTCTCTCCGAGATTCATCATCACATTCCTCAGCTGCGCAAGCAAGAACAGGAAAATATTAGATGGCGGGCGAAAGGGGAGACAGCGGAAGCGTCTCGACTGTTACCTCGCTAGCTGAAATATAGCCATTTTGATCTTTGTCGAAGACCTTGAATGCTTCCTTCAGTTCTTCCTCCACATTAGTCTCCTGCAGAGAAGAACACGATCGATCGAACCGGCCACCGTGTATTCACATGACTTGCTGATGACTTACCTTCACTTTTCTGGACATCAGATTCAAGAACTCCCCGAACTCTATGGTTCCATTGCCGTCCGAGTCTACTTCCCGGATCATTTCATGCAACTCCTCTTCGCTCGGGTTCTGACCCAATGATTTGATGACCGTGCCAAGCTCTTCCAGCGTGATGCACCCTGCGAAACCAACCAAAGACAAAGGAACCATTGAGGAGCAGGTAAAACACGATGAGGTTGACACGTTAAGGATTCTTCTTTTGATGGTCAAAATTCTCTCCAGTGTTTATGTTGGAACAGGTAAAAGCAAAAGACTCCGGTGTTCCATGAGACTGGACTTTTGGACCTTGACCAGTTCACGAGCATGCGTTCCAGACGAAAGAACAAGATGAAACTTGCAAGTTAATGATGTACACAACATTGGGGATCAAGATCTTCAATTTCACAGCATCACATAAAAATAGCTGCAGCATTATGTATGCACTGATCCATCTTACATCACTCAGGAAAAGACCAGAGGAAGCCAAAAACATGCATGCACACACCTTAAGCGTATAAGATTTGCAATCTATTCGACATAAACTGATTAACCATGAGACACAAAGAGAACAGAGGATCAAAAGAGCAAACCGTCTCCATCTTTGTCGAAGAGGCAGAAAGCTTCTTGGAACTCACTGATCTGCTCCTCCGTCAGAAGATCCATACCAGAAACTCTCTACGAAGAAGAAGAAGATGAGGAGGAGGATGATGAGTGGGGAAGTCCTCCGGGAGCTTTAGATGTTGGAATGGGATGAGTAGAGCCAACACCGTCTGCTGGCCTCTTTATAGGCCAAGGAGTCATTTTGACCCTGTCAAACCCGCGCAGTGATCAACAAGTCAAAGAAATGATCTTTTTGTTCTCACACAACCGATTCAAAAAGATTAAGAAGAACAAGCAAAAAGGAGGATCACATCGAACTCAAGACGGTGGTGGCTCTCATCGAATGACCACCCTCTTTGTTTCCTTCCCTTCGTCCCCTTCTCTCCTGTCTCCATCTCAGGCATCTCTGCCATTGTTTAAGGGTCTGTCCTCCTTCATGTCCAACTGTGAACAGCTGGAGTTTCGGGCACCGAGAAGACGGCAAGTGGATCGGGGAAGACGTAGCACAGTCCCAGCTTCGTTTACCGGTTCTCGTTTGACGGAAATGCCATCCATGATCTTGTGAGCATCAAAGTGTGAATTGGCTTTCGGGAGTTCATAGAATCGACGGTCGCCGTCCATCAAAGATCCCCGCGCGAATCTCAAAGTAGGGGTGAGGACAAGATGGTCATTTTGGAGTGTGAAGTACGATGTCGTCGCTGACAGCAGCCGCCCACACGCGGTTTCGTTCCGGTCTCACGCGTCGCTTCGAGTTGGCCCATCACGCGCACGTGCGAAGCCACGCGTGTGAAGTGGCTGACCGGCCCGGGGGGGGAGACGTGGCCGTAACGTAATAACCCGAAACCCGACTCCGAGATGGGGAACTTTGCAGGTACCGATCGTGTTTCGGGATCCGATAAGGATCCCGACCGAATCGGACCTAAAGCTATATGGATCCGACCCGTACGTGGATACCATCAATGACGACATAAATATCTCGATATATTAAGAAAAACCAGGTTTAGCAACATGAACTAATTTGAAACGTATGAATATTTAAAATGCTTAATATATTGTTGATGTCTAGAAGAATCTGAATGGATTAATCCATGATTGTTGGTGATATGGGAAACAATCTGACTCTCAGCATAATCTCTCAGGCAAAATAATAAGATTTATTAAGCTGTTTTATATTGGAGTAAATCAAAGAGATGTATCAGTGTCCATCAGAGAGAGACCTAAAACTCATTTGTCCAATCAGATAATCTAAGCCTTCACATAACAATATTCCAGAATGAGCTTCTTCTTTTTGCTCTTCCTTTATTGTGTGCATGCAAAAAGATGATCCAGAATAAGCCTCTCTTTTCTTCTTCTTCTTCTTCTTCTCTCCCCTTTTTTTATGTGGCAGAAATGAAATAGTTCTCTTTTTTCATACCAGAAATAAAATAGTTCCCTTCTTTTTTCTCCTAAACTGAAACCACATGATACCCAACATGAAGGTGATTATTTTTTTGTATCAGTAACTAGTTAAATGTATCTCAAGATGACAATCAGTAAGAAAATATGAAGACATGACACAGAGACCTACCAATAGCTGACATGGTACAGAGCTTAAGAAAGCAGGGCATTAACTGTTTTATGTATGAAAATATGTTTTATAAACTTAGATAATATAATTATCAAAAAGCATAAAATGCATAATAATGACCAAGAAGACTGCATATTCTGTAAGAGGTTAAATTTGCATACCACACTGTCAAATCTGATGTGTTTTGAAGCTTTGTAAAATTGATGTCAGTCTGTGTCCTACATGTATGACTGACTATATGTCATATATTAAAATGAATAACACTGGTGTGGCAAGTCATAGAACAATCTGTACCATTTCCCTAAAAATCTACATTGAAATGTCTAATCATGACTCCCTCAGAGCAGTCCAACCTTGGTGACAAAGATCATAGAAACTGTGCCTCTGTGGATTATGGAAACATGGTGCTTATTTCTCTCATACAACTATATAAAAGCATGTACATGTCTTCTAGGTGAACAAAAAAAAATCTGCTAGCTGAGCACTACCCTATTAATTCGCTAGAGATAATTACTTGAAATGGTATGACTGGAAGTCTGGAATCACATAAACAAACTAAAAGCCACTGTCAAATGAATCCAAAGAGAATCTGCTTCCTCAAACCATGCAAAGTCAAGAGCTAATTAGAAAGGAAGCATCGCTAAGAAGAATTTAGGTACCTCTGCATTGAGAAGTTAAACCATATTTACTTGAAAAACATTTCACTATTTTAGAAGATCGTTAGTAGCAGCTCATACACCGTGCCGTGAACAGCTCAGGTTCATTTAGAACCACAAAATGTTCAATTGATTTGAGGAAATCTACTCAATTTCATTCAAAAAGTTTAATCATATTGCATATAAAAGGAAACAAGATTAAAGCTATCTAAAAATTGCAGGGTATGATGAATTCGCCTGCCATTACAATCATTCTTTCTCGATAACAAATGATGAGCTCTATAAAGTTGATCAGGAGGTGATCTTCCGAAAGATAGAGATGTACCTAACATTGTTCGACCTTGTAGCAGCATGATGGTAAGTAGTTAGGGCTCAAAGAACTTCAGTAGATAATAGTTGCCTCAAGTGAAGTAAATGCTCTTCGTTAGAAATATTTAGTGAGAGACGAAGATTTGTTAGAAGTGACTCCTGTTCCCAACTCAAAGGACCAGATGCATACAACGCTTGCATGGTAGATTGATATGCATGTAGCTCTAATTCGTGAATAGTGGCAGCTAACTTGTCTCCAGAAATCCTTTGGCTCTCTCTCCCACCTTCATGTGGGCACAAAGACATGGCATGATCAAAAGTATTTCTGGCAATATCCCTGGTATGTCTTCTAGTATTTTGATTAGCAGTTTCTATTATATCATTACCACTACAACTAGCAACAGAGCATTCAGCAATCTCTTCGGTAACCTTTGTAGGTGCCGCAGATGAATTTCTGAAATGTGCATCTGATGACACCTTATCAGCTTCCATCCGAGTATACATATTTATTCTGTCTCTAGCAGATTTAACGAGTGTAGCATTTTCACGAACTGTAGATTTTGATAATGTAACACCATCTAATTTTCGTTGCAGTGTTCTTCTGTCAAGCAGGTTATAAACTTCATTTTTTGAACTAGCCTTCCTTTTCCTGCCGGCGCCTCTTATCTCATCATCATGAATTGAGACACGCTGGGGTTTGAGATGCCCCTGCAGAGTCCTCTGAGGATAAATACAGCCAAAATGATTTCCATTAGTTTTTAGTGCAAAGTTAGGTTATTGATAAACAACTTAGTGTATTACAACTTCCATATGTACCGTGTATTTGGAGATAGAAGGCATATAACAACAGTGAAACTGTTCATAAAGTATCTACCAAGAGAAGGTAAACATAAATGGATAAAAATCAGATATAGTTGTTGCATAATGAAAGAAGCACATAAAGAAAGGAATAAATTGTTCAAGCATAAAGAGCTACTAAAATCTACCATCAAGTCTATACCATCAAATATAATTGCTATCTATCTCTCAAAAGACAAAAAAGTTCAATCGCTCTCTCATGCATTAATATAATTTGGATGAGGGACTGTTCTTATTTGAGCATAAAAAGAACAGATACTTCCTCTTCTTCCAGAAAGAAGAAGTTTTTAAGATAGCAAGGATCCACAAAATGACCTGTTTAGCTGGTGGGATATTTTCCAACCACAAAATATCAGTTTTAGTTAGCCTAGCTTGAGACATCAGAGTGACCAAAGCAATCCAACATTTTATTCAGGATATACATAATCCAGACTCCAGAGTATCATACTAATGGCAGTTGGCAACGTGAGTATAACTAGGTGGTCTTCTTCTCTAAGGAAGAGCACTCAGTATCACATATTCATGAGTTCCAAGCCACTAATTATGATTCCACTTATCCAGCTTTAAGTAAAACCAAGAATCACACTTCAACCCTTGTTTATGTCATAATGGACGAAGTTACTAAACATATTTAAGATGAAGTCTTGTGACACATGCTATTTGTTGATGTCAACATTTTGAGTCACAAGTCTTATTTTTCTTATTTATAATTGCACCAAGGATCACCCTTAAGCAAATTCCTATCTGCTACATCAAGTTTAGTATAAATAGGTCTGAACATATGTACAACTTTACAAGCACGAAGAAAAAAAAACAAAATTAAAAGTTAGCTGAAATAGAAGGTTAAGAAGAAATTGCAAAATAAAACACTCAATATTTTGTCAAACAGGATGATGGTTAGCAAATACCCTCTTAGATCACAAGGAAAGCTTTATGAGGCATAAGATCATTATACTTGATGGATTGTAGGTGCTAGTTAGTTAGGAAAAAACATACTAAAAAAGGTGGTGTATTAGATGTATAGCTGTTCATATGAAGGTCCAACATTATCAAGAAATGTAGAACAAGAAAAGAATTTATTCACAAAACATAAGGTCTGTTCTACAAATAAAAAGAGGGAAATTCATTTATAGCGGGTTTGACATATTCAAAGAAGACTTGATTAGATATGAGTCAGTTTATACTCAAGGTAACACGAGATAAAGAAGAAACCAAAAGGAACTTGATTTTGCAATTGAATCTTCTAGTGACAACGGATTAACAGAGCTCATATGAAGTAAATTATCCAATTAGACATCAAATAGCTGGTATTAAGACGTGTTAGGAAGCTTGCCTTCTTTCTTTCAGATGGCAAGCATATGACCTACAGAAATTCAAGATAATACACTTTAATGAGGAAATGCAGAGCATGAAGATGTACCTTGAGTTCACTGTGCTAATATTTTGGAAGTAAAAAAAGATAGAAAGAATAAAAAATGTATATTTTATAAACACCATCTAGGATGCTCTTAACTTCAAAGCAACCAAGTTGATAACGTCATGAAGTTTAATTCAAAGCTACAAGAAAAGCAAAGAGCATGCAAACTATGTAGATATCACAAGAACCTCTTGCTCCCATATATTAGAATTGTATCTAACCACAAAGGCAAACCAAAAAGTGAAGGGAATAAAATAACATAAAAACAAATGACTAGTAAACTTTATGTAATTGAAGCGTGAACAGAGAATCAACCATGTAATTTAAATCAATCAGTGAATTGTATCATAACACAAATTCACATGAAAAGCTCAAAGGAAGGCAATAATGACAGGCCTGAAAGAAAAAGTTGATCAGAGGTTGGCGCAAATCATTTACCTTGTTGATCATAACCCAGTGGTTGTTCTGCCAAGCTCGTCGAGACCTCAGATTAGATACATGGAACTCTTTAAGCTGGATCGAACCAAAGATTTTGGTCACAACATAATCATCACTGAGGACCTTAGCAATCTTTCCCACCCTCCAAGAATGTGCATCAAACACCTCAACAATGTCGCCAACGATCCAATGCTCCGTGCCAGGAGCATGGGGAGGGCAAGGCCTGACATCTCTTTCGTGCACCTTTTCTATTATGGGCCTTCCGTCTAGAGTTGCAGATAGCTCACATCTTACAGCACACTTATCAACATCAACCGATAGAACTTTTGAAGGGAACCAGGAGCCATGTGGCTCCTCATTTCTTCTAAAGACCTCCACCCAATCACCTTCTTTGAACTTCATTACTCCCTGCAAGATCCAGAATGATCAGTCAGAGATGGAATCAACAAATAACTCGAGCACCACCGAAAGCAATCAAATCAAGCAGAATACCGTAGCATTCCAATGTCGTGACACGGAAATCTTTTTATCCAGACGAACAGCACAGAACATATATCAGCATGCCATCCTCGCCTTTCATCTAAAGATGCCAATAAAAACAACCAAATAAGCAGAAGAGTATTCACTAGTATCCCTGCTAATGTAAATCCTCAAAAAAGACAGTTGATGATGCAAGAAAGTTGATCCCGGAAACTGAGAGAAACCTTCAGAAAGAAAGGATTCCAAGAATTGAGACATTCTCGGAGATGTAAAACCTAGGAACCATGAAGTTGGGACCTAAAAACAATTCAAATTAAAGGAGTATTCGCCAAAGATGTCAACTAGAAACGAATGAGAGAAGTGAAAAAGGCTATGAGCTAGCATCGAACTACCAGCACTAAGAAAAAGGAAACGGGGAGCATCAAAGCCTACCAAATTCCCAAACCCAGTAGAAACAATCCGTCCAAGAAAAGATCTTTAGGGGCTTCCAGGAAATAACAACAAAAACCCATCACCTTTGCCGGATGAAAAAAACCCGCAGAATCGCATCAAAGGCATCATCACCTTTCCGCCAAACAAAACATACCAAGTTCGGATTTTGGACTGGGAAACAAGAAGGGGAGCAGGATTGGGTGCGAGAGAGGGGAAAAGACGGAATCTTTTGGGCATTGTGGGTCGCCCCGGAACAGGAACAGGAACAGATTTGAGGATTATCCAGGAGAGCGATCGGAGACTGACCTACGGCGGTTGGGGACGGATACCAGCGCTTGAATTCGGGGGACCACGACCGCTTATTCGACGGCGTGCTGGTTTGATCCAAAGATAGCTGTTTCTGATCACATCAGAGATCAAGAGAGAGAGAGAGAGAGAGAGAGAGAGAGAGATTGCCTGTTATTTTCTTCCTCTACAATAATCCTTTTGTGCTACTTTTATCTGCGGTTCTTTATATAGTTCGAACACACTGTATCATTTAAATAAATTTTTTGCATGAATTCGAGTATTTTTTTTTTATTTTTCCATTCGGTGCGTTGTTAATTGTTTTCTTCCTTTAATTGAATAAGTTTATACCATATTTTAGACCAATTCACGATAATTTTATGTTAATAAAATAAAAATAAAAATAATTTATATTTATATATATAAATAAAATTCTTTGTAAAGCACAACTCAATTTCCTCCTTTGAAATTATTTTTTTTATTTTTTTATTTTAAGATGACAAAGCAAAAGGACAGAGAGAGAGAGAGAGAAAGAGGTTTTGTTGGGTAGTGCAATAAAACAATGATATTGATTTTTTGAGGTCAATAATACCAAGGGAAGAAAAATTGAGGAAGACGATGGGAGTTAGTTGGTCAAGTGCGTGATCAATGAATGCTCGAGAGATAAGAAAGCATGGCAATGTGACATGCACTACCCACTGGAATAAGACCAGGTTTTTGAGCAACACTGGCAGGGGGCGCAAACCAATTTTTTCTAAAAGAATTCCACTTGTTCAAGCCTCCACGTTAATCTCTTCCCACCACAAAAGAAAAGGTTTCTACATGTGATGAGTCGAGAAACTCTTTGATATAAGAAACATTTAACCAATCATATGGTGATGATGTTGATTAATCATCAATCCTGTCATATCATCAACGATCCTGTCATATCATCATCAAGTTCCAATCCGGTACGCCATTAGCATTCGGATCGTAAGGCCTAATCCATGGTGCTTGAAAGTGGGTCGGTCTGATCAAATTTGACCTTAGAATCATCATGATACGTGACGATGAAACCATTAAAAACATTAAGGATATGGAGTGCACAAAAATTCACAAACGAGAACTAATCAATTTTTTCTTTTAGATTACAAATTGCCGATCATTTACTAACACATATCACAAAATCAAATAATGACTCATGTAATCCCAACTAAATCAAATAATGACTCAAAATTAACGCAAGAATGCTTCACGATTTAAACAACTCTAGCTAAGAACTTCGTCGAGGATACCTCACAACTTAAGCAATTCCAGTGCTAGTTGCTTTTAATGCCACCCAATAGGCAAAGAATAGATCATGACTTCAAAATCCCAATGAGATTGACGAATTGGAACTGAAAACAACATGATAATATTGCGTGCTATGAATGAATGAATTGTGGTCACAATAAAATGTTGACAAAGAACAAGCTAAAAGTTTCATGTGGTCCTGGAAATGGAAGAAGAATAGACCTGAAGCCAACCAAGGATATGCAGTAAGTAGACAATAGGGATAGGATGCTAGCAGATTGTGCAGCAAGAGAGTCTCAAAAAGATAGATATGCAAATCTTGTAGATTGGATAGGATGTTTTGTTCAGACAAGGCTTCTAATATTCTGAGTACCAAAAATATTTTCTTTACCTCCAGCCAAGCGTTACTAATCTGACATGCCAGATGCTGTTATCAACACAGATTACAGAAGAAAAAATAAAGATCAGTGTCTTAAGGAAAATTTAAGCCTGCATGTCAGATTCCTGCAAAAAATGAGCAGGAAGTTTTCTTTTTATATAGTAGTAAAAGGAAACGAAAACTCGTTTCCTTCTCTTTGTTTGGATTGTTGGAAATGCACAACTTATTTTTGAACAGATATCTTGAAAAGAGATAAGAAGTTAGCTTTTTTGTAAGGAAAATAAAATCCAAAAAGAAAAAGAAAACTAAAGAAGTGTTAGCACTATGAAAAAGTAAACACAGGTAATATTCATGGAAAAAAAAAGTTATCATAATTCTCATTTCTTCTGTCAAACAAAGTATTTTTCTACATGAGAAGTTCTGTAGGAGATCCAAGTATTTTGGCTGAAATATTGTTCTGGTCCCAAGATTAGACATACATTCATAGGAAGATGAGGAAATGATACCTTGAAAGTAGAAAGAAAGAGAATGGAAGAGGAAGGAATGACAAGTACTCTCTCTCTCAGCCACCATTTTGTTCTGGAGAGGAATACAAACTTCACAGGAGGAATAGGCTGAGCAACCTACACTCAACTTCACGGGTAATATACAACGGCAAATTGACAAACACTTGGTGGGATTAACAAGTAACTCATTCATGCCTCCTCTACCAACCCCCGGCCAAGAAGAAACAATACAGGCATGGAGTTCCACAATGGAAGGAACTAAAAATCAATCACCTCGAAATGAAGCAAACCACAATCAAATCAAGCTTTACATCTGATTACCTTCGCTTTGCAGATGGCATTATTACCCTATCAATGTCACCAAAATGATTTTTTCCACTCGAGTGGTGATCATGAAAACTTGTGTATTTTATTTAACCAACTCTTTATGCATGAATTGTTCAACAAAGAAATTATCTGCTACGAATAGAAAATTTTAGAATCTATCAAACCCAAGCTCTAGCAAAGCAAGAAACCTAAGGCCTAAATGACCCAACAATCATGTCCATAGGTGTTCTTACTCAATGCCATGATTAAGCCGATAAATAAGAAAAACTGAATTTGATTCAAAATTTCTTGTAAATAAATGCCTAATGCTGATCGCCAAATACTCACTGTGTCACACCTAGCCACTTGGAGAAGTTGTCAAACTCTGCATAATCACTATCTGAGATCATGGTCTTGTACCATGCCCGTCCAGCAGCCTTGACTGCAGCAGCTTCTTCCTGAGAGAGGGAAAAGAATCACAAGATTATGGAGTTATACCGAGGTAGAAGCCAAAGGTATATAATCTTTATCAACAATTGACTATCCAGCTACAATCATATCGTAATAAGATTCTGACATCACCAAGAGCACTTCATTGTGCATCGAGTTGTCCCATACTCTCCAGTTCAATGTTCCCAACTGTAGCCAACCAGCAGTGAAATATTGAGTCACAGCTAAATACCATGACGCACACAGAGATATACCTGTCGATTAATTCGGCATTAAACCCTTCACCTGTCCAAGTAACCAACTCCCTAGAAAGGCATTCCTGAATGCCTCGGCACCAAAAATAGGAAAGGTAACAATCACTTACCAAGTATATTTCACCTTATAAAAATCCTCAGGGTTACTGCCTGTGCTATAAAGAGGGATCAACTCAAAACTCATGACCACAATATTTCAATCTTTATCTATTCCACAAGTAAACTAAAAACAAAAAGGAATGTCAAAAGCAATCTCTACTTAATATCCCCTTCTCTCCATTACCTTTTTTTCCGAGTCCCATAAACCAAGAATCTTTAAAAAAACCGTCCTTGGAAAAAAAGTATTTACTGCTATTTATTACTAATACACAACCAGAATGACCAGGGGCAAACAATAAACTGAAGCCTAGCAAATCAAGCAAACTTAAGACAGATTTAATCTGAATGTATAACTTATTGGTCAGGCTTAAACTTCATCAAGCAACAACTATTTTATGACCAAAACATAAAAATCGATTGTCTAAAGCCTGTTGAATAGTTATACCATGCACTAGTTGCAAGAGGAGACCCAGATAGTATTCATGCTGCAAGGAGAGTTAGAGAACCCTAGGAAAAATTGTCCTTAAAGAAATGACAAGCAAACAGTCTGCTTTTAGTTTAACTAAAACAATTATCCTGCATGGCTTAATGGTGAAAAAGAAGCATACAGCTCCACTCAACTAGGCTCTTAATTTAGCTGGGATCATTGCCTTACACAGGTCAATGGTAAAAAAATATACATGTCTGACCCCAAATAGTTGGGCATATAACAGCTTGTAAAAAGTGCATGATATCCAAATACCTATGTCACAATTAAAATGCAATCTCTATTAGCAATCAGCCTGTCATCATGGTACTCTGTGCTATCAACGTGCTGAGATAAATATAACAGCATTTGTCTAGGCTAGGAAATGTCAGCCTTAAAAATACTATAATAAAATTTGACATGTTTGAGATTTGACATATCCATGAATGCATGAGTGGTAAAAATTAGCTACTCCAATCATAGTGAATCAGGCCTATATCTTGCAATTCAGTGGCAATGAAATTTTGTTTTATAAAATGAAAAGGCAAGAAGCAAAGAGCATATGTAGAAATTGCTTCCACGCAATAAGCAGAAAACATGAAGTAAAAGAGCTACTATATTTTCCAAAAATTCAGATCTTAAAAATGAGTTGGTCAGATCAAAGTTGATCAAGAGAATATGTAGACATGAAAAGATTAGAGAGTATATCAACATAATTGAAAATAAAAAGGATCACATACAAAGGATTAAAAAAAAAACACACAAAAAACTAGGCCTACGCATGCAAGTTGAGGCATCATATAGAACAAGTTCTCGATCAAACTTTTATCTCTTATCCCACCAACGAACATATAAGTTTGTTGATCACAACTGTGAATTAAACCTGGTATTTTCTAATTAGTCCCAAAAGCATGTTGTCATTAGCATCTCCTAATTTTCCTCCATCTTATCAATTGACGTTGATTCTAACTGCTTCAGCTACAAGGATATCCTTGTAGAAAAATATGATAGTCATCAAAGATCGTCCCACAAAATAAAAAGATATGACCCTTGTATCAAAGTACTGTCCAGTATTTGAGCCTCCCAAGTGTCAATAAGAATTAAGAGATAAAGATATACCTAATCCAATTGTGTTATTGCATTAAAAAAAATTCAAAACAATACAACCTTTATACACCAAATAGCCTAAAAAAAAACTCTGCCAAACAGTTCATAAGACAGAAACTGAGATCAGAATTAGCTAACAAGGATATATGATTGAAATTGACAGTATCAACATATCAGATCAACAAAATATGAATCAAATAAGATAATATTTGACACTGAACATTCATATAAATAATTAAATTTAAATATTTAAAACAAGAAGTATAAAAAAATAACATTTTGTAATAAATACATTTAAAAGCATATATAAAATCTCAAACTGTCTAATCAAAATTTTGAAACAAATTTTAAATCTAAAAATAAATAATCTTCCTCCATTTATTTTTTAAAATTATCTAAAAACTCAAAGCATATAATCACAATTTTAAAATAATTTTAACATTTAAATTTTTCATCAAAACAATATTTTTTAACATTTCAACAAATTTTGTAATTCACTTCTAATGAATTTAGTAATAAAACATTTTAAAAATATCATTGCAACAAAATAATTCTAAAAAAATTAAAAAGGGTATTTTTTCAGTCAGTTGCTTGCCCAAAACTTTCTGATTCTGACTCTCTCATCATGTTTTTTTTTATTTATTTCCTTCAAGCATTGACATAAAGCTCAAAGGAGGATGCATAGTCTCCTAGGATTGGAAGATTTTAAAGGATACTTTTGTAAACACTGTTATAGAGAATGTAATTAAGCAGTTCATTTGGCCACTAGACAGAATCGAGTAGATCTGATGTATTTGGAAGAATAGGCTTCCTTCAGAGTCAGTCTCCATTTTGTATGCTGACCTCGACAGATCACTTTTGAGACGAAGGCCTAAAAATGTTATTTTGGAAGCCAAAAAAGAACTCCAGTCCACACACTGTGCTCTAAGTAACTAAGTTTTGAACTCCTAATCTCTAGACTATGCCCATTGCAGTCTTCAAGGAATCTCCAAGAAATTTTTTGAAAGCTCGTTTTAAGACATATAAGGGAGATGTCAGGAAAACCCCCCAAACACCCCCTTCGTCAGCAACAGCTTTCTCCCCTCTTCTTGATGGTGTAAGTTAAAAATGTTCGCATCAAATGCTTCAGACAAGGATTTTTTATGTAAGCATTCAACGGGACCATCTGATAAGAGAATCTCTCCCTTCTTTTTCCCCCCTCCTGCTCACCTTCCCCTTTTCATCTTCTTTTGATGTTTCCCACTCTTCATTTTCACCCAGAATCCAGCCACAATATGTGGGAATGATGAGAAATCAGCCAAAACTGGATTGGATCAGACACGACTGATCCTCCAAATAAAGGGCTAATTAAACAGCTACTACAACTAACCAAAAACACAAAACAAACCGAAATTTACTAAAAATTAATAATAAACATATCCTATGTTACTGTCCTCTTCTTCTATTAGATCTAGGACTTCTTTCTCCATTAGACAATCACCACAAAAACTTTCCAAATTCGTCACAATAAATTTCTGGTCCAAATTGTACACAAAACATGCTGTTGTTAGTGAAAATTGGACGGCACCCTACAGGATGGACAATTTGGTCATGATGAAGATCAGCCAAGGAGGGTTTTATGCCAGAATAAACCCACAGGTCTACTAGGACTGATCTCACTCAAGCAGAGTGAAACTGCCATCAAAACACAAACTAGGAGGAAGACACTGAAAACATACAAGAATAAGCTCCACAATAAAGCATAAAATAAATGAATTAAGCAAAATAAATAGCTGTAGTAAAAATAGGCACTATATCAGAATATAATAGCTAAGCACCACCAAATAGAACAGATCCCAACAAATTAGATCATATCAGAAGATAACACTTGAATTTTAGTACCTTGGGGAGCTGAGTCCTCTTATTGTCGAGCTTCTCCTTCTTGGCCTTGACGCGCTGCGCCTCAGCAAGCAGAGCCATCCTCCTGGCTGTCTTCGCATATGGGTTCAGTTTCAGCAGCGTGTAGAGATTCTTCAGCGGGTTCTTCTTCAGAGTGCTCCTCTTCACCTCCTTCTTGATCGGCCGCACCACAGACTGCACTTCGTCTGAGTTGATGATCCTCGACAGATCAGCATTCACCATCTTTGGCCGTGGTAGCACGTACCCCTTCTTCTTCTCGGATGGCTTATCGAAGGTACCGAACACCGAGTCCAGCTTCTCGAAGGCTGATTTGGTCCAGATGATGAACCGGCCGATGTGGCCTCCGGGAGCCAACTTCAGCAGATTGAGGCGCTCGACATTGGCCACATCGACTCCAGGAATGTTGCGGAATGCTTTGACGATCTTGGAACCCTCGGTGCCATAGACGATCAGGGGGCCTTTACGCGAGATGTAGCGTCGGTTCCGCATCTTCCCCTTGCCAGGACGGATTCCTTGGCTGTCCTTGGCCTTCTCGGCATCTGGGAGGGCGCCGATCTGCTTGAGAATCTTGATGGCTGAGGCAGTCTTCTCGACGCCCTCAGCGGAATCAGAGACCACGAGGGGCAGATCGGGGACAGACTCAATGCGATGACCGCGGGCGAGAACAAGGGAGGGGACAGCGGAAGCGGCGAGGGCGGAGGCGACGGCGTAGCGGCGCATGTTGACGTTCACGCGGCGGTGCCAGCGGCGCCAGGTCTTGGTGGGGGCGAACATGCGGCCGCCGCGGCACATGTTGCCGAAGGCACCCTGGCCAGCGCGGTGGGTTCCGCCGCCTGGCACACGGGGGATACGGGAGACGGCGCGGCCAGTGCCCCAGGACTCGGCCGAGGTCTGGTGACCGGCGAGCTTAGAGACAGCGTAAGGCTGGCGTCTGTTCTTAGAGAGGTTGTCGTGCACGAAGCGAACGACGTCCGGGCGAATCGGCACCTTGAAGGCGTCAGGGAGGGGGACGGCGGCGGGCGCGTCGGTGGCCATGTCGCCCTCGAGGGTCTGCACGGTAACGAGCGGCCGGACTGCGGCAGCTGCGGCGGCCATCGGAGGGGACTGGGGTTAGGAGGAGGCCCGAAATAGGGTTCGGAACTGGAAAGGCAGACGACCGCAAGCGGCGGGAGAGTGTTAACGAGTTTATATAGGAAGGTGGTGTAGGGTAGGGTTTTGATCTCGACCGTAGGTTGAGTTCTGATCGATGATGTAGCCTCATCCACCGATGTGCTAGTTGAAATGGTTACGAGGGCCCGGCTGAGCCCCATGTACGCTTATGCCACGTCGGCTCATGTACACTTCAATAGGTTTAAAATAACATGTTTGCCCCTCCATATTTTAGTGTGTGTATGTGTATATATATATATATATACACACACACATTTACATATAATATAATGTATAATTTGAAATATTTAAATCCTCAATATATGTCATTCTCCTTAGTATCTGTCCAGTAAACTCAAGTTAACCACAATTAATCATAGCTTGCAATGAGTTCAAAAAATACCAAAATTTCAAACATACCTTATCATTTTCACAAATTATTTGACTCTTTGCTTCCTGAATTTAAATTTAGAGAAGCTGGCACAAAAATGATCAATATATGAGAGAAACATATGTGATAATTTCAAGGGGATATTAATGTCAAATGGATTATATTCAATACATCAGGAAAACTTGTTCATATTTTACAATTCTATACCACTGTATAACTGGTATGAAACTTGAAACAACTGCAATATTATGAATACAACAACCTTGGAGCCTCAGTTACAAGCTATCAGATTCTATATGACAATTCTATGAATGTTAATTACAAAAAAAAAAAAAAAAAAGAACAAGAATCATCAACCCAGCTTCAAAGCCTCCCTAAAACCCATACTGAAGGTAGTCTGCATCCCTTTCTTGCCAAATCCATTGTTTCCATTTTGCATCATGGCCACAAATTCATTGTAATCTACGCGTCCATCCTGCGGAAAAGGAAAAAGATTTGAAAAATGAGCAGATTTTTCTTCTCTTGATGTAAGTTTGGAACAAAAAACAAGCAACAGATATGTTCAAAATATATAAAATTTACATTATTTTGATCCACTTCTTTGATCATGTCATCTAGGTGCACGGCTTCTACACCTAACTCTTCACAAGCCTGCTGCAGCTCATCTTGAGTTATGTAACCACTCCCGTCCTTGTCGAAGTATGAGAAAGCAGCAAACAAGTGATCCTCCCTCTCTATCTTGTTTAGATGTAAAGTGGCAGCAATAAATTCACCATAATCGATTGTCCCACTGTTATCAACATCTGCCTATAATTTTCAATTTTGCAACCAACAAAGGAATAAGCAAAGATGACAGAAAAAAAACAACACTAAGCTCAGACACTGAATGAACTCCTCCCTCCACATGGTTTGCACGAGAAATTAATGATTTTCTTTAGAGAAGGAAGTGCCCGTCCACAGGGCAAATCAACATCTTAAATTTTGGTTTTATTCTCCATAAAAAAGAAGACTACAGTGAATGACATACTGTAAATCATCTTCTGAAGAATCTAAACTATTAGTGCACCATATAGTCATCTCATCTCAGCCAGTATTAAGCATGTTGGTTAAAACTGCAATATATTTGGATGTTGTGATAATTGCAATTCTAAAAATACCATGAATATCATATCAACAACTCTTGGTGGGAGTAAACAAAATTGCATTTGTTACCTGTGCTTAAAGGTTGTTTATGCTTTGTAGAGTTCAATATACCTATATACTTGTCTATAAGTATTGCAGATTGTTTCATACTGGATGAATTGAATATCATTTAGCATAAAAGTTCTTGTAGCCTTGTTTAATCCAAAGATTAAATTACTAAAAGAATGACATTTTTGACAGTAAATTTCAGCTATTAAAAACACATTATGCCAGCTTGCAGATTTTAAGAATACCTACCGCTTGCATAAGAGCATAAACTTCTGACTCCTTGAGACAAGCACCAACCCTTTCCAATCCAGTCTTGAGTTCTTCAAAGGTAATATGTCCACTATTGTCTGTATCTATCATCTTAAACATCTCTTTAAGGCCAGCAATTTCATCCTCAGAAAGGTGTTCAGCAATAACCTATAGAAGGGGCATATTTAGAGAAAGAAGTAATGGATAGGAGGAAAAAAAAGGGGAGGAAAACAGACTGTATGTAGCAAAAAACAATTAAATCATTGTAGACAAGATAATAGAAACCAAAAGACTAACAGAATTAAGCATATGATGAGTTAGATTTTATAGTTCAGTATCAACAAAAAAGTTAAGAGGGCAGACTACGGGACAATGGTAAATTGCTCCTTTATGACTTAGAAAATCTGAGTTTTAAGTTATGAAAACAACCTCTTAGACATGAGGCTGAATACATTGACCGTCACCACTAATGCATCTTTTATAGAGAAAAGGTTGAGCCAAAAGCTAAAGGAGAATGTATTAACAAATTATCAAACAGGTAGGCCCAAAACAAAATACGTAAGGAAAGACTAACAATTTTCAATAGAACGCTTATATACTTCTATGAGTTTCATTTAACACAAGCCAGACATCTAAAACCTTACTACAGATAAATCAGCATCAGATATGGGTGGTCATTCTTAAAGAGGAGGGTGAAGATCTCAAGATGACAAGCATGATTCATCAATCTGTACCAAGGGCATGATTATTGAGCCCACTTATGACCAACTCAAAGATACTAGACTTGTAAAAACATACAGCAAGTTGCAAAATTCAGCAACCTTAGCCAGTGTGACAGTAAGCATGCATAATAAGTCCATGTAATCATCACAGCCAACTTCAAGCAAAAGGTTTGTCTTTCTCAGAGTTAAATACAAATTTGTTCTGCCGATCTGTTCAGCAATTCATAACAAAGCATCTAAAGTAGTATCAAATTATTTTCCAAGATCATGACTTCTAAAGCTTACTCTGATAGCCATCTTTTTTAGTTTGTTCATTGCAGAGAATTGTTTCATGCGAGAGAGAACTGCAGAATCCAGAGGCTTATCAGGAGCTACTCCATCAATCTGAACCCAGGGATGACCTGGAAGGAACAACTTCAGTAATTTAAATCACCACAGAACTGAACCATCAAAATGTTTTAACAAACAATACATTTCATGATAGGCCAACTAGTTGGCAAGTCCATTAGAGCTTTCCAGCTTCTTTACAAATCTGGGTAATGATATTAATTCGAGTACCAAATTCAGAAAGATCAAATGGATAATCAGAGTCAAAACCTAGGTTCACCCATCAAACTTCAGGGCAAGTGATTGTTTCTGTCATGTTACACTGTCACCTCTGAGATATGTTCATGCAATAAAAAAGAGACCATGCTAAAGGCACATCATGAATTTTCGCTCTTGGAACTGTTTCAGAAAGTTGAGTCCACTGATAACAGTGAATATCTAAACTGAAGTAGGAGGAACTTACATAGAACTTGATGGGCAGTCAACCGCCTCCTGGGGTCCCTAACAAGCATTTTTCTTACCAGATCTTTGGCACTTTCTGAGATGCTAGGCCATGGATCTGACTGAAAGTCGAGTGAGCCATGTAAAACCTCCTCAAATATGCCTTGCTCAGTCTCTGGGCATGACGTAAATGACAGTGCATATTATTTGAGGAGGTCATAGATAAATAAGTTCTTAGACAGTATTAAATAGATTTGTCTGTATAAACAAACAAATATATGTGGTAATTTATACAAATATATAGTTACAAACTATAAGCTAACATAAGTAAAATATAAAATCCTCACCAGCCCAAAATGGAGGGACGCCACTAAGAAGAATATAAATGATCACCCCAGCACTCCAGACATCTGCAGCTGGACCATACATTTTCTTCAGGACTTCTGGTGCAACGTAATAAGGGCTACCAACCACATCAGTGAATATTTCTCCTGAAAAAGAGAATCTGTCAATTAGTAGTTTCTCCCAAAAAAAGTCAAATCTCTTAAGAAAGAAGCAAATAACATATGGAGCTCATAAAATTAGAGCAGAGTGGAAGTGATTTTCCTATATGGTCACATATGCCGCTTTCTGCTACTGCAAGACATGCCATATTCAAGCATTTAATACAACAGAGATTCACTTACTTGTATCCGAATTCTAGAAATTGAATTATGTTGGGACATACATGATGCTTTCATACTTTTGGAAATGCCACATTAGCAGAAACTTGAAATTTTGTATTACAAGCTGGAATAGAGGCTCATATGCAGTCACGGCCAGTACAACCTACTATAAAGATAAAATGATGATGTTTAAGAACTTATTGATTCCATTGGATTGTCGTTATAGACAATAGACTAGATCAAGTATGTGGCTGGAAAGAGTATTCAAAACACATACAGTGTGATATATCGACATTTCATGCTCGAAACCAGAGTCTAGATGCATGGTGTGTTAATTCACAGTTTTGCTAGAAATGTGTCATGTCTAATTGAAAAAGGATGGCACAATGAAGAAGGTCTCTACCAATGTGGGTCTGGGAAGAGTCAATTTACACAATCTCATCCTTATGATAGAAAGGTTGTTCTAATGGCTCAAACTTTGGTCACCCAAAATGTGAAAAGAGCAACCTTCTCTTCAGCTCCATTCAGGTACCTTGGTCTAATCTAACATAACAGAAAAGTAGTATATCACAGTCTGCATGGATGATGAAGCAAAGCCGTCTAAATCTAAATTTAGTGGAGTTAACACAATCTTGCATCTGGACTTTCTGATTGATGTCACATGCAGCTGTGTTCACTCATGGCTTATTTAGAAATGTATAATTTTCTAAAAGCTAAATCTTCAAGAAAAACCAAGTGTCTCACAATTCAAGATGTAGCCTGATACAAAAGCTTCTGCGTTAACTTTCAGAGGATCTAACTCGATCCTTCCTTCCACATTTCAAAGACATGCCACATTTGACTTCTACAAAATTTCAAAAAAAAAATGCAGGAGTCCCTTCCATAAGAAACACTTCAAATCTTACAGAACCATGCTGCTAGCACGACCAATAACTCTTCATATCCATGCATCCCTTCAAACCTACACTAGCTTACAAATTATTTTCACACTGCTTTTGTCCTCTTAATGCCAGATTATGATGCATAAGAATTTCTAGTGCAGATAAATTTAAACTTTAAAATAAAGAAGCCACAGGCCAGAATATTACACTGCAATAAGTGTTCCACATTTAATAAGTTAAATAACTATTGAATATCGTTTGTTCTCCACTGAAATGCTGAAAAGAAAGTTAAATCACATGCGTTACTAGACAAATTTTCTGTTCTTGCCATTGATTTGCATTAAGGTCCCCACAATATTACCCAAATGGATGCTTCTACACAAACTCCTCCAATCATTCACTTATGATGGTGGTCATTCTTGAAAGAAGAAACATGCTCTGCTTAGTCAAGACCTAGCTGGACTATGCTACACTAAGGGAAGCCTCACTGGAATTTAATTACAGTAGTTGTCACATGCAGGCACTGACATTCGTCTAATGTTTAAAAAATCAAATTTCTAATAAACACTTTAAACAGTACATATAGTAGAAGGAAATACACGATGCCTAATAGAAGGGAAATACATGATGCCTAAGAGAGAAATCAGTTTGTTCTCTTTGAGTAGTCCATTGTAACCAAAATGAAGCTTTTTGTTTTCCAATTACTTGAAGCAAAATCTAACCAAATGAAATAAAGAAAATAAGTCACAAACTGAAATTCTCAAAGGAGTTCAAGCTTGAAATGCCAGTTTGACAAATCCGTTCACAATAAATGTGCAACAAAGAAAGATATATATTTTCTGAAGGCAAAAAGAATTACACGAAGTTGTAAATATATCAAGAAAGTGAAGGTAAGGAGGCTACACTAGGAAATATCAAATTGAGGTAAATATTTATATTTAGCCACTGAATCAAAATTTCAAACTATTGTATTAAGCTTATTAACACGAAAAGACCTATGCAGCCAATCCCAAATAGTTAGACATTACGGCTGAAGGAAGAAGATCCTTAACACTTGAAAGAAAGGATAGACATGGAAGAACCATACAATAAATGGGACAGAGAGAAGAGAAAAAAAGATTACCAAAGTTCACTAATTGTTTTTTCACTAAGTTATATAGATAAATTCATGTCAAAGACTCCTCTGATATTCAGCGAAGGAGAAGACTTTTGTGTCTCCATCCCCAATCTAGCTAAGTTCATAAATTTGTTGATACCCCTAGTTGTGCCCAAGAAGGTGTGCCAAAGAAAGAGGCAGCATTCCATACCAAAGATCCACATTTATTTGTAACATGTGTGTATGAGAGAGAAAGAGAGAGAGAAAGGGGGGGAGGGAAAACAAGGGAGAAAAACAAACACGGCCGAAATCTGCTTGTTGTCCCTATCCTATATTTCACCAAGCATTGTTTATATAGTTCAGATAGAAGCCTTGAGCAGTACAAATGTGCAAAAGGTATGCCCAACTAAGCCTAAAAGCAAGTTAAGCTGATAAGCAAATGCTGTAATGAGATATATGTTGACGACCATGGTAAAATAGGGTTTGTCAGAGAATTTTCAACTTCTTGCTTTGCAGCTTACCGATTTAATTAGGTTTATAGCATCTAGCCTTATTCTCCGTTTCGACCAACACTGACCATCAAGCAACCTCCTAACTACTGTCATAAAGGAGCCATTAAATTTTGAAACTAGAGAACTCTTGACCTCTTAAGTTTTAAATGAGTTTCCTAAGGTTCAAATAGTTACCAATTGCAGAGTAGAAGTGGTCTGAAACTACTCATATTGCATAAAAAGATGAATAAATTAAAATGTAGACAAATCTAAAAAAATATTTAGTCATTATTTTCTCTCCACAACTTGGCCCATGGTTTTGCACATCCATTGTACTGAATCACAAAAGGCCATGAACTAAAACAATAACAGATATAGAGGATCACAGTGTTCTTCGGTACAATGAGGTGTCAATTAAATTATCAAATATTTCAAGAGCAAGAACATTTAGAAAAGATGCATCTGGAGCTTCATATCTAAAGACAAAAGAAACAAAGATCAGAAGAAGAAGAAGAAGAAGAAGAAGAAGAAGAAGAAGAAGAAGAAGAAGAGTGCCTGGTTGGAAGAAAATTGACAATCCAAAATCAATAGTCTTAAGAGGTGCATCCTCCATTTGGTTGACAAAAAGAAAGTTTTCAGGCTTGAGATCACGATGCATGACTCCCATCGAATGACAAGCTTCCACGACCCCCACAATCACCCTTGCAAGCTCTGCAGCCTTTCTTTCTGTGTAATGCCCCTTCTGGATTATCCTATCAAATAACTCACCCCCAGCACACAAGTCCATAACTACATGAACAGCCACGGCATCTTCATAGGCCTCTTTGATGGAAATAACATTCGGGTGACCAGACAGATGATGCATTATCTGGATCTCCCTCCTAACATCCTCCACATCCTCCTCTGTCGTCAACTTCCACTTCAAGATGGATTTGCAAGCATATTCCTTTCCGGTTGCCTTCTCGACACAGAGATACGTTGTCCCGAACTGCCCCTGCCCAAGTTTGCGTCCTAAGCTGTAAATCTCCTTCAAATTCTCAGTTTTGCTCTTCAATACAAAGTCTGCCTGAAGTCCAGCCGCGCTAGAGGCTCTCCTGATATGGGTGGGCTTCTTGGGTTGGTCCGTAGGATTTCCATGAGGTGCCGGGTTGGCATCTGCTTCAGGGACTTTGGACGGCTTTGTCTCTTCAATCAAAACCAGTTGGGGAGCATCGGTAACCGGTTTAGACGGCGTAGCTGCTGCCATGGCTGAGGTTCCCTCGCCAGTGGCCTTGCCATGCTCAGCTGGAAGAGGATCCTTGTTCGTTCGGTTACGCCAGAGAGTAGCCGATACTGATTGAAAGAAGCCATTCTTCGAGAGCCTCGGCCCAACGCATATATTCCCCATCCGATTCCACAATCAAATCTCCCGTGGATCCCTCTTCGACATTGGCTCGAACGTCTCCCGGACGTATTCACACGTCTAAATTCCAAATACTGCGCCAATCGAAATCTCCATCTAGAGCTGCAACTCCGACGGAAACACACGTAAAAATCGGATCGTGCGCACAAATACACATGCAAAATTCGATTTTTACACGATGCAAACAAAGGACGAGGAACACGAACGAAGGGGAGTTGCAGGGAAGCTGACGCCTTTGGGAAAGAAACAACGAGACAACGGATCCAAGAACAAGGGAGCGAAACTCCAACAGAATCCTAAAAATCCCTCGGCCATTGGAAATGGGCCTGATCCTGCATCGAGTCTTGATGATTCGATGCGAGGTGGAGGCGGTGTCTCGTCGGAGAGAGAGATGGGGAGGAGGAGAGAGGGCGCCTAACGGTCCACGAACGGTCCGGAAACCGCCGGTTCTCTGTCTCTTGGACTGCCTCGTTTTGGTACCCATAACAACAACGCCTGGTTGAGTAAATTTTCATATATATATATATATATATATATATACATATATATGTATATATATATGTATACATACATATATATGTATATATATACATATATATATACATATATACATATATATATACATA